>JAVYIG010003104.1:0-211061 GCA_035222895.1 Strongylocentrotus droebachiensis
TGCATTCCCAGAATTCCCTACGATTTGAGCACGAAAATGGCGGTTGTATGAACTGCAACTTTCAAGTTATTCAATTACGAACAATGAATCATTTTTCTTTTAAGTACATTTCTATTATAATAGAAGTTTGTCAAGTACATCTCAGTGAAGCAGAAAATCTTCAGGCGAACATTGACATCAAAGTGATACCCTATGATATTCAAGAAAAGTAAGTAAAGACCCATTTTGTGTGAAGGTCTCTGAAATGATTGTGATGTGTTCGTCATTGCAGTGAGGGGCTCTCCGCATTGTCACAACGTATTACCCGGTTAACCCCCTACCCCATCCTCTTTTCTTTCTTCTGACCAAAGAATATTAACTGATTGAATGAACTCTGATATAAGTCATCGACGGTAATATTTTTAGAAACAATCAGGATTTTACCGTAGGTTATTTCATTAGACTACATCTCATAATTTTAAGTTCAGTTCATAGCTTGATTACCGATAGTAATCGGTCGTAGATGTGGACCTGTTGTTGTTGTAGACTGCGCAAATGGCTCATTGCTAGTCCAAGCCGACGAGATCTCGTCGAGCGGTTTATGATTTTCAACTCGCCGGTGCTAGCCGGCTGTAACTCCACCAAGAAACGACTGCGTTTCCTGAGCTGGCGCAGCTATAACTTTACAGTGTGTTACTGTAAAGCCTAGGCTATTATACATAGCATAGTCTAGCCTGATTTTTCTGTCTCTTTCGTTCGTTAGCCTCTGATTTGGGTAGGGTCGGCTCCTCTCTTTAGCCGACCCTACCCAAATCAGAGGCTAACGAACGAAAGAGACAGAAAAATTCGGGCTAAGCTAAGGCTAAGCAGAGCCTAGGCTAGGCTAGGTCTAGTCTAGATCTAGCACTTAAGTATAGAAACAGCATTTAACCCCGCATCTAGTATAGACCTAGATCTAGGGCTAGATTCTAGGCCTAGGCCTAATGCATTCTAATTAAAAAAAGACTAAATAAATGCCTGTTTTAGGTGAGTCAATGTGGAAGTAATGGAGGGGGGGTGCACAATCATTCTGTGCCCCCTTATTCAGATGTGGCATAGCCATAGGGACGGGTCTAGATCTAGGTCTAGAGCCCCCTAGGGCCTACTAATAATATTAAAAATAGACAATTAGATCTAGACTTCTAGATCTAGATCTATAGCTTGTGTTATGCCATAGCCTAGCAAAGACTTCCATAGCCATGGGTCTAGGCTCGTTTTTGCTCCACTACTACTACTAGACTAGTCGTGCGCATGTGTCATTATTGTGATCCAGGTCCAGATTCAGCTTAGTTTGAATGTAGATCTAGATCTAGGCTAGATCTACCAACAACAACAAAAACAAAAAGTTATCTCCTCTCCCCCCCCCCCACTTCCCTGATTTCGCTCTTAGTTATGTCATTGTGCCTTGTTTTTTCTGAATCCAACCCTACATATGACATGGATATTTCTTTCTCTAAAGGACATGAACAAAGTTATAAACTGATAACTAATGCATGCATTTGATATTAGCAGGAACCTTACTAAGTTTCTGTTTTCTTTTAATTGTAGATCCTATGGAACAAAGAAGCAGATAATGATCACAGAAGTGCAACAAAGAGCACCAGGACCTGATCATCAAATGTTATGGTGTAGATCTAATCAGGAACAAGACACCTTGAACTCTGGCAAGGTATGTTTGTATGGAGTTCGAAAATATTCAGGCTGTATAATCTAAGCCCATGCGAACACCGCACTCGACTTGGACTATATACAAAGATTTGGGGAACTGTCAGCTTGTGTTGCATTATATCTTGTAATTCTCATTTATTCTCTAGCTTTATTTAGGTGACAAACTATGGTGTTTCTACAGTTTATTCTCTCAGCATATTAAAAGACATACTCAAAGGCATTTTTTCCTAAATATTACATTATATCTAACAAACTTTTGTTCACAAAAGTCTAGCAAATAATAACTAAAAATAAATTGGAAATTACTTTTAAAATAATTGGAAATACATCTAAACCTTTACTTACATAAGTTTATCATTTTTTAATAAAATTGATATGCAAGACCTAAAAAAAGTGGGGAGGTACTATTTTTGAAAATCCAATATAATGCAGCAGTTTTAATCTTATTTGTTTTTTCCTCTTTTTTGTTTTTATTATTCAGGTTGTCCCATGCAGAAGGTTTGATACCCAGGCTTCTTTTGTACAAGTCCCTAGTCCACCCTCATCTTGGGAACTGTTCCGGTGTCTGGGATCCCTAAAACATCTCAGATGTCCAGGACGCTACTTCACAATGGGGACCACAAGAGAAGCAGCAGTTTGACTGAGATGATCAGCACCTTTTAGTTGCCTACTATATCTACAACTACAAGGCACTCTGCAAGAAGACTGGGAATGGTGCACAAGATAGTCAATGGTCTCTCCACTCTTCCTTGAAAATTTTCCCACTGCACTACTTATAGCTACTTGCGCCCTCTATATAGCAAACAATGCCTAATCTGTGCCTGTGGGTCCCCCATGATCCTCTTTTTCTTATATTAATTGAGAGCTGATTTGATGAGATAACCACCTGTCAGTGACCTTGCAGGGTGGTCTTATCCCCCTGGCCAAACTAGTACAGACAGGAAATCACGAGCAGGAAGTACCATGACATGACCCTCCAGTTGCACCAAGCCAGAAGCGACATAGGTAGACAAGTTTGTATTTGCCCAACACTCTGTCCCAAAGTTAATGGAACTGACTTCAACTTCCAGCAAATATAGTGCATGCTGACAGTCCAGAGAACTGCCAGGGACTACTTCTGAGGCATCTACTCTCCTTATCCCACTTAGAAACAATCTGTCTTCCTCACACCACTTGTAATCTTTAGTATTAGTTCATCTTCGTGATAGGCTACAACGCCTTTTGAAGATTACCAGAAGATATATCGAGGATCATGAAAGTAATCATTTGTTCTTTTAAATGCGTGTACATGTAACATATTTTTTTGATATTTAATCTTAAGTCAAGTTCTGACAAAAATATGAGGGATGCTGAACTGGATAGTAAATTGAAGGGGGGGGGGGGAATAAAATGATGTAGTTCAATAGTAATTAAGACTGTATTAATATAATTAATATTGATAATAATAAAAATATTAAAAAATAGTAACAATAATGACAATGATCATGATAATAGCAGTAATAATAATGATAATACAGGTAGTAGTAAAAACAACAACAATAATGTCCAATGTAAGATAAAGTACTCATAAAACTCAGTATATACCTGTGCTTTACATTATAAAGTAGCATGTTGATATTATTGAATATTTTTTCTTCAAAATCTACAGTAAATTTTTACAACTGAAAGATTTGAATTCAAGAGACAGCACCCCCCCCCCCCCCATCCATTTGCCATCCTTTTGTTGATGTCATGTTGGATTTAAAAAGACTTATAGAAACAAAATATGTTGATAAATGAGTTCATAAATGTTAATAAATCAGTTAATACTGCTGAATTCTGTTCTTTTCATTTTCTTATTTTGTGAAATATATGTGATGATGGTGTAGGCACTCTGTAATGATAATGCTGTATGACTGAGGTGAGATGGGGGCTGATGCAGTCTTGTGTAGAATTGAGTATGGTGTTCGACCTTTTGATGTTTGTTTATATCTGGCATCAGCAAGATAGATTTAACCATCTTTCCTAATGAGAGAGAAAGCGGAAATGTAACAAGAGAGTGGGCAAGACTAATCTATAAATGCAGTATAAAAAATGGTTTACAATAAAGATGAGGGGGGAGGGGGTTAAATAAAGAATAAGTCCGGAAGCCGAAATGATGAAAGCATAGGTAATTGGGTTAATAGAGCCTATGGAAATGTCACTATTAGAAGGGGTCCCTGTATTGAAAATGTTACTGTTGGGGGGGGGGGGGGGGGATTTAAAAAAAAATCAGTGGCGATGAATGCAAGAATGAAAAGAACGAGACAAAATTGAAATTTCATTGGGATGGGGCACAATATGAAGATCATTGAAGTCGAGGTGAGAATGATTCATTAATTGGACACTAAAAATATGAAAATATCACTTGTTAAGTGGGCTAAATGATCAGTGCAATTTGTCTGATTTAAAAAATATTTAAGTTAATAAACGAACAAAAAAAAATAGGTAAAAAATGAATTGAGTGAAATGGGGTCATTATTTTTGCCTTTTAACTGAACTGAATTTTTTTTATATGTACTTTCCATCCTTGAAAATAAAGTGAAGTTTGTGGCCCCAACTAAGTCAACCATTTAAAAGTCCCCCCCCCCCCCCCCCCCCCCCCTCCCCACACTGTACACGCCTCCCCAACTCTGACCTTGTTCTACATTTATCCGGCCCAATTAGGATTCTGTCGATATAGTAACGCATGCGCATTGTCCTTTTTTCATTGTGATAATATGCTAATAAGTGGAAAAGAGCTCATGAATATTCAAAATTTTAATTTAAATATTTTGCGCGCTGCGCGCAGTCCAAAATCCCCATTTCGCTGGTGCACTAAAAATTGGTCGTCTTCATAGGCTAATACACGATAAATGGAAGCAGTGTGCACTTTTGACCCTCCAAAATCTCCCCATGGCTAGACGGATGCAGAAGCGGAGTTGCACCCCCCTGAATTCGCAACATCCAACCGCCCTCTACCCCCCAGTTTCGCAATAGTGTATAGGCAAGAAGTCGAGATTTTCACAACGCCATCTAGCGGTTGCACAATAACTATGTCATATGACTTCAGTGTAGGTGGCTCATGGTGTCAACGCACTTTTGGCTGTTAGCATTATAATATTCACTCCCTCCGGAACGAATGCGTATTATGACCATGACGTTGTAAGATGATTGTCTGTATGGCGGAGAGGGAGACTTTTATAAAACATTATTCTTAAAAACAATTAAATACTAAAAAAAGCAAAGTATAAACTATTCGGCGCTGCCCATTTTTGTTTGGTAGAATTGAGTTCAATGTGAGCCTGTTGGCATAATAATCCTGCACATAATTACTGGCGTAAGAAACGGGGGCTGGTAGGGGTGGCTTCTACCCTCAGTGGAACTTTCATTTTTTATATATTTTCAATCAGGTAACATTAAACTCATATTCGAGCAGTGGTGTCCATATATCCTCAATATTTGGGCAGTTAGGTAGGTGCCCTCAAAATATTCTGGCAGCGAAATGCCCGGCGAAATGCCCAACAATAAATATCCACATTTTCCGGGGTAGCGATGAACTTGGGCCGATCAACAGTTTCATATTTGGCCAGGATCAAGGCCGAGGGGCCCAAATATACAATTTTGTATTTTTTTCCTCATACGTAATACATTTTGACGGACCCTAGCTAGATCCATGATCTATCATCTCTTGGAAGCAGAGTAAGGCCCACATGGTGTTGAAATAATTCTTGAAATGTAGCACCATATATTTTAGAAGGCCGGAGGATAGTGGAGACTCCCAAATGAGTACAATTATTAATCAAGTGGGGAGGGGAGGTGCATGGTTCAGTGTGGTATTATACAAAATAACAAAAATGACAAGTTTCGTTCCCGCCCGTCTCCTATTTGGCTGCCGCCTCTTTTGTAAAATACTATTTACTATTCAGATTGTTTTTATTTTTTATTTTTTATTTTTTTAATTGTTTCTGAATTTTGAAACTTGCTATTAGCGAGTGGACTAAAATGATACAAATCATTTGTTGCACGGTCATACATTGCATCAGTATAGTCAAATAGAACAATATCTGTGAATAAATGTACCTTGCCAGTTGCCAGCTATAACATGACGCCAATGAAAAAAAAGTGGGAAAAAATAGTATGCCCTGCCTCCTCCTTCAGTTTTGAAAAAAGTCCGGACTCGAAACTCTTCAATAATTGTTGTTATTTGGCCAAATCGTCTCCGAAATAAGTGCATAATGAACTTCTCTTCAATCCTGACAGATAAATTCCTCGATCACTTGTCGCATTTAATAGGTGACCAAGTAATGACTAATAATAAAACACATCGATTCATATTATTTCTAACTTCGACATTGCAACTTTTTTTCTTCTCAATCCATTATTGAATGTGTTTAAAAATACTATGAATTACTAGAACGAATTTCTAGAGGGGGGATGTGCAGTTAAAGTATCCGATCCAAGAGCTCATCACGTGCCTATCGCAACTTGCCGAGACGAGGAAAAAATTACGCCACCGAGTGACACTGCGAGCTATCGCTTTCCTCCCCCGAAGATCCCCGGTATACACCACCATTGATCAGCTGCTGTTTTACGTGAATTGAAAAGAGGAGCCTAGAAGTCTACTTCTGAAAAAGTCATCTCACGACAGAGTTGTCTCTTTCTTTCTTGTGATCAGAAAAGGATAAAAGAAAATCGTCAATATGAAGCTCACTTGTATCTTCTTAGTGCTCATTGGTAAGATTTATTAGTAAGATTGGGAATTGTTCTTGACAATGAAATAATCGTGGAAAGGGAAACGAAAATCGAAATCGGCTCAGGCAACAAAGTTTACAATTTGCAGCCGTGCACTGCACGGTGTAGCAGGCAGTGACTCATTCAAATTGAACATCATGAATCGACACTTGGGGAAAACCAGGCCATGGTGCGAGCTTTCTTGTGGTAGAGAATACCATGCTGCAAAATATTGAGTTAAAGTTAGTAGAGTCTAGATCTAGACCTAGGTCTATGTAAAACTAAAAACATGTTACTGTTAGTATTAGAAGAACCTCTAGAGTCTAGGTCTAACAGTTACAACTTAGTCTACATTACAAGAATAAACGAGAGTCGAGAAGCAATACTAAAAATATTTTTTCTACAATTTATCTTTGTCTTCTCAATCTCATCTTTAACTTTATATTGCAACAACATGTTTTTACAGCTAGACTCTACAGTAGGGGTGCTGGTCCGAGAATAAGGATCGTCCCCATAAGCATATTAAGCGAGGATATCCTCGTAGAGTCTAAACGCGGATAAATGCGTTCTGAAAAATGAAAGGTCTGCGAAAATGCAGACAATCCTTATTTTTGAGGACGTGTCTTTCCGCGTTAACGAAGACGATCCTCGTTTATGCGGACGATCCTTATCCTCGGACCAGTGCCCCTTCTGCCTATGGCGTATGGATGAGCTCTGATTGTGTTGCTGCTTAATGTACTTGATAAAAAATATGTTAATGTGAAAATATTCACACATGACACAATGTCAATGAAAATAGCCTTGCGTCATGTACGTACGTAACGGGCTAGGTGATTTATGAATGATGTTACTTGGCATGCATTTGCCTGCGTGGCGCGTGGAGAGTCGAGAGCCGCGTAAACAATGATACATGGTGGACCATCACCATAATCACACACCTTGTGAAATACCTTCGGCGTTTGCGTGCAGTCCGAGTCGAAGTTCAAAGAAAGATTAGTCATGCATCACATATATATTGAAATCGGTTAATTTAACAAATGGGCATTTTGAAAAATGAATGTCGGAGCTTAGTGTACCTTTCACTTGAATCCTGTTTACGTAAACTGACATTCAAGTTGCGTCAATTGTCAAAACCGTGGACCTCTGCCAAGATGGATCTTGATTAGTGCTGAAGTCATAACGTTTAACCGTCCGGTATCCGACCGCCCATGGCGGATTCCGTTTTCGATTGGACGGTTTCGTTTTCCTGTTTTTTAAAAAAAAAAATTTTAAATATTTGTTTTAGAGTTTCGATTTATACCCCTCCACCTGGCACTATGCCTGGCAATGTCTCCCAGCTCAGTTATCTGTGTGTTGACTCACCACTCTGAAACTAGAACAACACTTCAAATTGTATGTCATCTTGGTTTGAAAGTAATCTTTGTAATAGATCTCAATATGTATTTTATAATAATAATTCATCCAACTTTTACACACCGCGTATACCACAAGGTTCTATCCTAAGTTCTCTACTGTTTTTAATGTACATTAATGATCTTACACATTCTTCTAAAAACGAAATTTTTACTATTTGTGACAAGTTCACAAGCACAAATCGGCGCATTCAAATGCACCTCGCGGTTAAATGAAAGTCCTTCCCGCAAAAAAAAAAAAAAAAAAAAAAAAAAAAAATTTATATATTTTTTTTTTTTAATTTTTTTTAAAATCGTTTTACCGAAAACCGTCCGGTTTTGACTGGCGGTCAAACGGAATTGGAGATATCCGTGATGTTACAGCACTAGTCTTGATGTTCATCATGGCCAGAAACACAAGATACAATCCAGTGGCAGTGTGCAAGAAAGGCTGAATTGTGTTGCCAATATGATGCTGACTTAACGACAATAGCACTTAGTGTAAAAAAAAGCATGCATTTATAGTGTCACTAAATTCAGCAAACTCAGCACGCACTTACTGGGTATTATTCAAAAGTCGACATCCAATTGACAACATAGGCGATCTGAATGTATAAGCTATCTTTCCTCAGCTTCGCTTTGGAAACATAGCTACATCCAGATCAGGGAAAAAAATACTTAACAAATTTCAGGGGGCTACTTTTCAAGCTTTCTTGCATGAAAATAACACTCTTTAATTTCGGAAGAGGTTTACGGTACACCATGTGTAAAGTCCTCGAGGGACTGAGGAAAGTAGATAGAAAATGGAAGTGAGATGGAAAGGCGAGAAAGTGGAGGTTGGAAGGAAGAGTATCTTTCGGAAGTGAGTATAGTCCTGAAAAGGACTGTAAACCAGAAAGTTGTAGGCAGGATGAGAGGTTTGAGTAGAAGATTGGATTGAGTTGGAGAGTTGAGTAGGCGAGTAGAGTTGCAGAGCAGGAGCAGGAGAGTAGACTCGACGTTTCGGACAGGTTGACTGTCCGTCTTCACTTCCATTTTCTATCTACTTTCCTCAGTCCCTCGAGGACTTTACACATGGTGTACCGTAAACCTCTTCCGTGATTATTCTACCACCATGCAAACCTTCAAACATCATCACTCTTTAATTTGTTTTCCATTGAACTGCAAATTATGACTTTCGGGGGCTCTTTTTGGCCCGAGCCCCCGTGTATTGTTTTCCCTGATCCAGATCCTTTGTCCCATCACCTTCACCACGGGAATTATTTGTTTACTAACAGCAGTTCTTAGCAATGAAAACGTGTTCATAAATATCACATTTTAGCAATGCAATTGGCGGTCTACAACAAAATGTTGAAGATGCGCATTTCTTAAGCGTAGCGTTAGGCAACGTGGTTTAACATTTTTTAAAAGCTGTATTTCAAGAAATTTTCAGTTTGAGATCATGATTTTTGTATGTGTTGCAAGTTAAAAAATGTGAGATTGCACGTTGCTGTCATTAATATTAAGATTTAAGATAAGATAAGATTTATAAGATAAGATAAGATAAGATAAGATACTTATTTGCTTTCTTTCAAATGTCACAAAGAGTATCACATTAGATCATTACACATTTACAATATTTGATATTCAATATGTCGGACAGCGACGCACCAGCGATAGCTCTATCGCTGCTGCCATTCGTAGATGTACATCGCATGCGGGGAGCTTGTGGGGCCGACTTTGGCTCAAGCTCCTGGTTTTTAATTTTTTGATAGAGTTAGGCCATGTAAAATAATATACATGTTTAGCGTCCCCGCCCGCTTCCTTTTTGGGGGCCGCCTCCTATTTTTTTTTTTTTATTTTGATCTATTTCTGATTAAAAAATAAAATAAAAAAATATCGGCGGACATCTTGAAAAATAGCCCGACTGACAGGGAAAATGTATCGAGCGGCCATTTTGAAAGAAAAAAAAAAAAAAAGGGGGCCTCCTCCTTTCTATTTTCAAAAAACAGGACGCTAAACATGTTTTTTAATTATTTGGCCTTAATTGAATGTGTACATGAGGCCACAGACCGATTCAGCTACATGTACAAAACTGGAATGCTGCAAACCGGTTCAAAAACAGGGTAAATGAAAATTAATATTACTGTGGCAACTCTTTTTTAAAGGATTTTTTTGTTTTGTTCAAACAGTAACAATATGGACTCCAATAATTTGAGTACCGGTAGAAAGTGCAAATAATTCTGGAATGAGAGTGATGAAATTAGGTTTTGTTGTAATTGTCCGCAAACCAAATTAAGTCACTCTACATTGTGTGTACCTGTGCAGGCAGGTTCTTGATATTCCTCCTGAAGAACAGGATTTCCTGTATTATACTCCTATCATCCTATGTAATGTATACATCCTTTTTCATGTGATTGGTCAAACGCACTCAAGTGTGATTAATATACTACTTCATAGACTATCGCACTTATTTTTTCCTTGTTGAAATCGAGAAGCTTGCAATAGATTCCAGTACCATCCACTTTAATAACCCAAACAACGAAAGACACTTACATGTTGATAAGTAGATGTAGATCAGATAATGATTCTTATTGCAATGCTAAGAGATAAGAATAAATGTGTAACTTCCTCATTCATTTTTAATCTTAAGTGACCCAGTGACCCGGGTTCGAAACCAAGTCGATGCGCTAGTGCCCTTTGGTACAGGCATTAATCCTCATTACCAGGTCCCTCGGAGAGGACCTAAAGCCGTCAGCCGTCTGGTTGCTTAATAATAACAAGCATTTAGGCTTTTTTAGCAGTCAGGTAAAATAACCACCAACACCAACAATGTTCAATCTTATGTACAACTATTAATCTCAGTTCTAAACAGCCTTAAGATTTGAATATGAAAATATAATAACAAAAATATAGCGTTCTGTTTTAGTGTTAGACTTCTCTACAGAAAAGTAATTTCTCTACAAACAAATATTATTTCCCAAACTAAACTAGTGAATAGAACCCAGCCTGATAGAACCTTTGTATTATGATATTATGGTAATTATGCTGCATTATTGTAGAGCGCTTAGAGACTTCTGACAAAGTAAGTGTTAGGCACTGTAATTACAGGCCTCGAATTACATCAAATTTGGGTCAAGGCCACTTTTTTGAGAGGGCACAAATCCACTGAAAGGGGCACAAATCTATCCTAAGGGGCACAAATCTATCCTAAGGGGCACTAAGGCCAATGTTTTCATGGTGGGGGGGGGGGGGGAGGGGGATATGTGCACCCCCCCCCCCCAACTGAGCGAATTATCGGCCGGCGCGATTTTCAAATTTTCGGGAGAAAAAAAAAAATAGTGCTCACTACCTCTCCCCCCCCCCCTGTTTATTAACAGACTTGCTGTTTCGCCGCTAAATATTCTCCCACGAATTATGCCCCCTCATTGGTCCCCTCCCCTGCCGCCAGCTGGATCCGCCTGTGGGGTGGGTGGAGGGAGTGTGGAGTTTCCCCCTTTGACGTTTCATTGAATTATTAGAGAAAGAAGACGATTCGTTGTACCGTTCTTGACTCTTTATCCTTTTCTGAATTCTAAGGGAAGCGCGGAAGCTTAGACGTTTTTAATAAATTATTAGGGAATGAAGACGATTCGTCTCGATCTCGACTATTAATCCTTTTCTGAACTCAATTCACACCCCTCCCGCGCGATGGGCGGAAGCTATGACGTTTTAATTCAAACGTCTGGGAAAGAAGACGATTCTTTGTACCATTATCTCGACTCTTAATCCTTTCCTGATTTAATTCCCGACCCTCCTCCCGAGAAAAATCCAAGTTTTTCACAGATTAAAAACTGTGAAAACGCACCAAAAAAGGTCACAACGCGAAGTGAAGATGTTGAACCAACGATGGGTAAACAAAACTTCCCGATATTGATTGGTCCAAATAAAAAGGATGGATTGAAAAACTAAGCCTGAGTCATTACGGTTTTTGTGCCAAACGTTTCAGTCATTTGGATGAAGACATTCTTTCATATCTCCGTATCGGCAATTAAGTCCCGCCAATAGTTATTAATTTAGGAGTTCCATAGTGGCAATTAAGCCTCGCCGATAATTATTGTTTTTAGATCTCCGTAGGGGCAACAAAGTCTTGCCGATTATCATTGTTTTAGATCTCCGTAGGGGCAACAAAGCCTTGCTGATAATTATTGTTTTTAGATCTCCGTAGGGGCAACAAAGTCTTGCCGATTATCATTGTTTTAGATCTCCGTAGGGGCAACAAAGTCTTGCCGATAATTATTGTTTTTAGATATCCGTAGGGGCGGCAACAAAACCTTGCTGATTATTATTGTTTTAAAGATCCGTAGGGGCAACAAAACCTTGCCGATAATTATTGTTTTTAGAGCTCCGGAGGGGCAACAAAACCTTGCCGATTATTATTGTTTTTAGAGCTCCGGAGGGGCAACAAAACCTTGCCGATTATTATTGTTTTAGAGCTCTGTAAGGGCAACAAAACCTTGCCGATTATTATTGTTTTTAGAGCTCCGGAGGGGCAACAAAACCTTGCTGACTATGATTGTGTTTAGAGCTCCGTAGGGGCTACAAAACCTTGCCGATAATTATTGTTTTTTGAGCTCCGGAGGGGCAACATAACCTTGTCGATAATTATTGTTTTTAGAGCTCCAGAGGGGCAACAAAACCTTCTGATAATTATTGTTTTTAGAGCTCCGGAGGGGCAACAAAACCTTGCCGATTATTATTGTTTTTAGAGCTCCGGAGGGGCAACAAAACCTTCCGATAATTATTGTTTTTTGAGCTCCGGAGGGGCAACAAAACCTTGCCGATAATTATTGTTTTTAGAGCTCCGGAGGGGCAACAAAACCTTGCCGATTATTATTGTTTTTAGAGTTCCGGAGGGGCAACAAAACCTTCCGATAATTATTGTTTTTTGAGCTCCGGAGGGGCAACAAAACCTTGCCGATTATTATTGTTTTTAGAGCTCCGTATGGGCAACAAAACCTTGTCAATAATTATTGTTTTTAGAGCTCTGTAGGGGCAACTAAACCTTGCCGATAATTATTGTTTTTAGAGGTCCGTAGGGGCAACTAAACCTTGCCGATAATTATTGTTTTTAGACCTCCGTGGGGGCAACAAAACCTTGCAGATAATTATTATTTTTAGAGCTCCGTAGGGGCAACAAAACCTTGCCGATAATTATAATTTTCAGATCTCCGTAGGGGCAACAAAACCTTGCCGATAATTATTGATTTTAGATCTCCGTAGAGGTAACAAAGTCATGCTGATAATTATTGTTTTTAGAGCTCCGTAGAGGAAACAAAACCTTGCCGATAATTATTGTTTTTAGATCTCCGTAGGGGCAACAAAACCTTGCCGATAATTATTGTTTTTAGATCTCCGTAGGGGCAACAAAGTCTTGTCGATAGTTATTGTTTTTATAGCTCCGTAGGGGCAACAATGTCTTTTTGAACATTACAAGTTGGGGTTGACTTACGATGACTATAATGTCGGCAAAACTTTTGTGGATTAAAATATTGTGGCCGTAAACGGTTTGGTTTTGAAAAGGGCATTCCGGCCAGTGAGAGGGGCATGGCGGCAAATTGCCGATTGCCGGTGGGTAATTCGAGCCCTGTAATTATTATTATTATTATTTGTATATATATACTGGTATGTTTTGCTATGTAAAGATGGCAATAGAACCTGCAACCATGTACTTAGTCGAACCCACATTTGCTTAAACATATATGTGGCCTTGGTTGATACGGTGAGCAATTTACAACTACATGTACAGGTATGTGGGCATATGATGTGCATTGAAAATATCTCTACTTGTGAATTATAGTGCTTGTGCTATACAACACACTAGGAGATCATTTTCGTTTAGAGTGGAACTCAATGAACTGTAACGTAATACAATGAAGTGTGCCATGAGTATAAGACAAGTGTTCGACAGTGCATTTCAGTCATCAAATACTATGCGTTTAGTATTAGTAGTACAGTATGTATACACTGCATCATCGTGTGCATAGAGATATTTCTGTACTAGACAAGCTTTAATGCATACTATATTTGTTATACCCTTATGTCATGTAGGAATATGGCATAATTAGTTAAGTTCATGAATGACGTTTAAAAACCTCTATCACTATATTTGGTATAAAAAACTGTACATGTACATGTACACATAGACAGTGAGAGATACTAGATATAGGTGCAATGGTGCATCACCGTGCATGCTTATATTTTGTAATGGAAACAGGAAATTACAAGAAAATAAAATATTATATATTTGAATAGAATATCAGCTGAGAGGGGGAAGTTCAACACATTAATGTAATATTTCATGTAAGGCCTCAAGCAAAATGTCGGCCTACATTTTTACATGCATATATCTTAATTAAAACATGTCTTCCTGCTACAGTGTACATGTACGTCATTGAATAAACTGATATTGTAGTTAGAAGCACAATATTTAATTTGTTTATGATTATCTTGGATTGACAGGTGACCTTGCCACCTGTTGCATGCATGTCTTGGTAGTTTCTTGTTTGGGGCGATATTGGGATATTCTTGTGCCCCCTATCTTTGAAATACCAGTACCATACCATGTAGGCCTAATGAAGTTCAAATTGATGAACTTGTCAAAGTGCCTTTAACGCCACACTGCACTAGTCAGGAGGGATTAGACCTCCCTGCAAGGTCACTGGCAGGTTGTTATCTCATCAAACCAGCTCTCAATTAATATAAGACACAAGGGGGATCATGGGGGACCAATGGTCACAGATGAGCCATTGTTTACTTTATTGAGGGCGCAAGTAGCTATACATGTACAAATGTAAGTTGTGCAGTGGGGCTTTAAGCCAAGTACTAATATTAATTTTTAACTTTTTATGAATTTGTTATGAAGCAGTAACTTATCAAGGGAGGTGGGGGTGGGGGTGGGGGGGGGGGAAGGGCTAGGTGACAGATGTTCATGTACTTTAAAGTTTTTTGTTCATACAGTATATGGGGTTGTCAGAGGTGTACAGGGGAATGAGAAATTTTAAAAAGGGTAATGTGGGTGATGGATTAACTGATTTGGGAAGACCGGGAAAGTAAGGATTAAGATATATTGGGAACAGAAGAGAAAGATTTGGGGATAAAGTAAGACAGCATAAACTACCCTCTAAAGGTTTTAGCACTTCGGTTTGGGTGCGGGAAGGAGTGGTTTGTTCTTTGTTTTAGGCCATTACATGTTTAGCGTTTTTTTTTTTTTTTTAAAGAAAAGAAACCTGAAAAACTCTGCTAAAACGGATCTATTTCTGATTTTTAAAAAAAAAATGTCGGCGGCTATCTTAAAAAATAGCACGACTGTCGGGTTAAATGTACCGAGTGGCCATTTTGAAAAAAAAAGAAAAAAAGGGCCTTCTCCTTCCTATTTTTCAAAAAAGCAGGACGCTAAACATGTTTTTTTTTTGCCTTAGCGTCCATTGCAAGTTTCTGGTCACCATCGGACAGCTATCAGGCAGCTACATGTAACAAGAACGCATATATTTGGGAAGCACCCGAATTTCGGGAAGCTCCGTTCTTGATCCGGAACCAAAAGGATTAGGGAGGGATAGGATGAGAAATAGTAATAAGAAGCTTGTGGAACAAAATCAGTATCATCCCAATTGTGAAGATCAAAAAACTTTTTTTTTTCACTCAGAATGAATTTAATGAAACATAATTTTATGCATTTGTTATGCAGTATGATTACATGTAAGAGGAAATTGCATATTACATCCAACATAAATTAAACAAATGAAAATCATTATCTTGTGTTAAATCTGTGAACACTGATCTTTTCATTTAAGATAACATTTTGCTTTATTTAAAGCACTCTTTCCTGATTTAATCTTGCATCCTGCTAATACTTGTTCTTATTATTATTGTTTTGTGGTTGGGGGGGGGGGGGGGGGGGGGGCTTGTTTGGTTGAAACAAAATTGACTGATTATATATATGAGCTGAGGCAGAGAGAGAGTGCCTCTATACATGTACATGTAGGTTTGTAAAGCACAGGCTTGGGCAGCAATTGCTCTTAAATCAATTTTCTACACAAACCCACTTCGTAATTTCAACCTTTGATGCACCTAATCCTAATCCTTAATCCAGGATTCCAGGGCTCCACACTACCGTATTTGCCGGCGTAAAGGCCGCACCGCCGTATAGGCCGCACCCCCAACTTTGACATTTCGTAGAGGAAAAAACAAAATGATCGTAATTTTCTTGTAGAACACTCTTTTTTTTTTTACAAACTATACCAAATTCATCAATATTCTTATAAATCAACAAGAAGTTAACCTAAAAAATGATCATAATTTAGCAGATCTTCATCGACTTTTAAGCTAGTACTGTATCGTACGCAGATTTGGTATCCTACAATACCCCTACCTCGATGTGCGGTGTAATCCGAAATAGCGTTTTTCGACCTGCGCAGTTGTGTTGCGCGGCAGCTAGCTCCGTAAGTAACGGCCTGTCCCTTTTTTTACTTTTTGGCGATGCAATGGTACGGACTTAGATCTAGATCTATTGGCAGATTTTATTAGAAAAATAATTTTTTTCGTCTTCATGTCAACTATGCAACATAAAATTGTCGGTAAGTTGTGTGGAGTTATTCTAGAATTGTCCTGTACCGTTGTCTAGTCATGCTACCGTTCATATAGTCCCATACATGCAAATGAACGTGATGTTTTGACCGCTGAATTTTGTTGTTGTTGCGTATACGCCGCTCCCCGGCTTTTTGATTTTTTCTCACCCGAAAATACTGCGGCCTTTACGCCGGCAAATACGGTAAATCATTTTTTTCTTCGTATAGGGAATCCTGATTGAAATTAATAGGGTGCGTACACATCCCACCTGCCACCCTTCCCTCCCGCCACAGCCCCCCTCCTTACTTGGTTCAATTAAGAAATTGAGGGGTTTGGGGACTGTTTCATAAAACAAATTCTGAATTTCTATGGCATGTCTGCTCTCAGCCAATCAAATGCCACAATGTCAGTAGCTCACAACAGTTATTTCAACTTGTCTATGAAAACAAGTTTGAATGAAATAGGGCCCAGATTTAGATGTACAGTACATGTAGGTTGCCCATGTATACATACAACGCCCCATGTACACTGTACACTAGGCACCAGATAGTGTTAAGCCCTTCCTAACGCCCAAACCTCAATCCTTGTAGATAAACCCCCATCACAACCCTAACCTCTCTTTGACAAAATAAAGCTCGTGGCAAATGCTGCTGTCGAGAACAAATGTCAGATCACCAGCCTGTCCTGTACAGTGCCTGTACAATGTGCTCATTTTAATTTGTTGTGCCACTGAGCTGTCAGTTTTGGAGGTACAAGCTTTCCCTCGACCGACAAGGATGGTATTAATTTAAGCCTCACCGATTGGTGCATGACTGGCATGGGGAATCGGGGGATATAGATGTACCAATATATCTTTACTTTGTGAGTCAGGAGAGGGCCATGGTTTCCCCATTGATGTATTGCCATGTTGCTATGGGTAACTAAGGGCTTGTTCATATTTAAGCCGCAAGAGACCATGGTTGACCGTTGGGGGTAGGGGGGAGGGGGGGGGGGGGGGTAAGCATACCGTGCTTCATGCTTATACATGTAGCACACAGATGAGTATGTGTAGAATCATTGCTGTGCACAAGTCCTTTTAAAAAAAAAAATTTCATCCCCACCCCCACCATTGGTTCACTACACAAAAAATGCAACAGTTAACTACAGCATATATGTGAACGAGCCCTAAAGAGTTTTCAGTGTGGGTACGTTTACAGGTGGCAAGTTATTATGTGAGCGCCGAGCAGCACATGGGTGCAGATGTTAATTAACGAGTTCCATAATTAATTAACCAAATGGTAATATAAAGCCAATGGGTCAGGGAAGAGTTGGGTAACACTAACAGCATTGTACAGTGCTCTGTAAAGACACTTGTAGATTAATTAGTTTGCTAATTTG
The DNA here is from genome assembly GCA_035222895.1 of Strongylocentrotus droebachiensis. NCBI lineage: Eukaryota > Metazoa > Echinodermata > Echinoidea > Camarodonta > Strongylocentrotidae > Strongylocentrotus > Strongylocentrotus droebachiensis. Next base: position 17,772 of record JAVYIG010003104.1, read on the forward strand.
AATTTTAGTGTATTTGCTCCTTTAGTAAGAAGCCGGTCTGATATTAACCCTCTTTTCCAAACATTAAAAAAAGACCATCTGTAGTCCATTGAACGTAGGGCGTGACGTGAATGTAAGGCTACAGTCTTATGTACGTCACTGGCATATTGGAGGGGGTGGGGGGGGGGGGTCGCAAATTCAGTCCTTTCCCCTTTAAAAAACTCGAGTGGCACACCTGAGGTACACAACGCAAGGAATAACTCCCCCCCCCCCCCATTTTCATTGACATGATGGTTTTTCTTTTCTTTTTACTTTATCAGAAAATATTCAGAACATTGTAGCCCCCCCTCTTTTACGAGATTCTGGATCCACCCCATTTGGTAGCCCATTAGTGCAGGGTTAATGTATACATGTACAGTGTATGCAGGCAGTGGACCATGAATGCAGATCTATATGTAGACCATTATACCATACATTGTTTGCGTTTTTGATGAGTCCAAAGTACCTTTTACTCTACACGAAATGATCATTTTAACAAAATTGGCCAATTTTTTCAGAAGGCCGCACCTGCATGATAATGATAGGTCACAAGATGACATGTGATTCATAGCAGTATCATAATGACCGTGTAATTGGGAAATGACAATAATTTGTAGATAAAGAGCAATTATTTTTTTGTCATGCTATTTTTGAAACATTTATGCCATTGTGCAATGTTGTTTCAGTGCTCGTCATGGAAGGCATTTTCAGAGTTTGTGTTTGAAAGACAAATTGGCATATCATGGTCACTTGCTACGTGCAGCCTCCCTGCCTTGAAATGTGTTGTCTCATGACTCTCATCGCACTGAAGCGACTGAGCTTTATCATGTGGGAAGATTATGGTTCTTATTAAAAATACCACCCATTTAATATGTATGGGCCCACATTGGGACCCCAAGTTTTGTTTCATTTAACAAGGGCTCATACAGTACATGAATGATGAATCTTCAAAATTTTCAATCCGGACCCCCTATGTACAATTTGGTATGTAGCGGCACAAGTGCCCTGCCTGTTGTGCTGCAATACAGATACATTTTGTTACATGTATGTGTCTGCACAAGAGGTTTTATGGTTTGAAAAATGCTTCAAGATATGGCTCAGACTACACCAGAGGGCATCTGAGCACCCTAGAGTTTCCTGGAACCCCATTAGTAAGAGACTTGATGTTTCACTCACGTTAGTTCATACTCCTTCCAAGTTGCAATTTTATATGTTCGAAGTTTTGTTGATGGACCACCTCGATATTGTATGTACAGTCAAACCTGCTTTAGTGACCACCTGTCTACAAAGACCACATTTTTTGTTTCCCTTGAGAATGGTTCTCATTGAAACAAACTAAAGGAACCTGTCTACAAAGACTACTTTTTGTGCTTCCCTTGGGCGGTCGCTATAGACAGGTTTGACTTTACATGTATATTGTTTATGTAGATGTAGATCTCAGTATTTTACAGTGTGCATGTACATGTAGTGTGCTGGTACAGTACCATTCCCCTTTAATATCACATGCTGCTTACTAAACCCCCACTTAAATACACAACTGTATTGTTTGTCAGGTGGTTTTGGTCTAGATCTACGTCATACTCATTGTCATGTGATTTCCACGCTGCATGCTTCAATGATGCAAGCACTCTATTATAAATGCAATTGCGCTGTTTTATTTATGTCCTGTTGATGACTTCCTTCCCACCCTGCTTTCCCTTTGTTTCTTTTTCCAACCACTGTCATACTTCATCATGTTTAATATTGCTCTCATGAATTGTCTTTCGCTTTACAAAGATCCCATTCTCTTAAAGCCCCATTGCACTACTCGTAGTTACGTGTGCCCTCTATATAGCAAACAATGCCTAAGCGGTGACCATCGGACCTTTAGATTTCAATTTTTCAAGAATGAATGACTCGGGATGGTCCTTTCTTTTTAGAGGGCCTGTAATAATACACTCTCCATAATATATTTTGTGTAGTGCCAGGGTGAAGGCACTTGGGAGAAACTAGAAATTAGTGGTATTTTTGTACACTACAAACATGAGAGTAAGCCACAAATAAGTTCAAACTAAACATGAGAGTTGTCCGTCAGTCCGTCACAATCCACTGACTTTCGCCATTCTCTTTCGTCATATTTTTCTGCTTTTATACAAACAAACTTATCGCAAAGGTTGGACTGCTCTTTAACTTTTTATCTCTTCCTTTTCGTCCTCTTAGTTCTAGTCAATTACAAATTATTATTTCCTGGTATGCAAATACAGTATATGAGCCACATGTACAGTTACTCTAGCTAATAGGGACTTTTAGATTTGTGTGGACTGATACGTGTGACTGTGACGTCCATTCAAGGCAGTGCATTAAAAGGACGTCGATCGTAGCAATCCCCATTGTCTTCGTGCGATTCTAAAAGTCCCTAATGTGTGTACATGCAGGCCACTGTCACATGTACATGTACATTCATTATTGTAACTTATGCATTTTCGTAGCAGAAACAAAAACTATTTGTTGAGAAAAAAAAAAAAAATTGAATACGGTTAAATTATTATACATGTAACGCTTCGAGGAAAGGCTCATGAATTTCAACAAGCCCTTTAACATTTGGTAATGTGTATTTTAGAAACTTGAATAGTAACTCTAAGTAGAATTTTTTTTTTCTCTCTCTCTCTCTCTCTCTCTCCTTCTGTTACATCTACATGTATGTATTACGACAGATTATTTAATTAACTTGAATTTCTATCTTTCCTTTTTTGAGAAACTTGAGATGAGCAAGGAATTAAGTTTCATTTTAAAACCCTCATTCCCTTAACCATACACAAGCTGCTACTGTGGCTCTAGTTGACTAGGGCATGAAAACTTGACTTTGTAGTCCTATTTACCCTATAGAGAAATTCTGATCCCTACATGTATGGTGTATTAACCGTGTAAATCATTGAATTGTTTATGTTAACGTACTTTATAGCTCCGTGGTCCTTTGATAAATAATACAAGTACCTGTAAATGCATCTGTCTCACTCTCTGTTTCGTTTTGCACAGAGTTTCATTTTCACTGTACAATGATTTTCTTTTGAATTCATACTTGCATGTACAAGTGGATTAACTTATTATGACACTCATTAAGCCCTCTGACCTGAAGTACATGAAGTGACTCAAATTACCGTTAATAAGTAATAAAAGACATTTATTCCTAGTCAGGGGCAGATCTAGGATTTTGCAAAGGGGCAAAATATTCTTGCAATTTGCTTACGATCAAAAAGACAGAAAAGGATATATAAAGTATATGTAAGTTAGAAACATGAAGTAAAAAGTTCATCATCTCAAAAGGGGACAAAATATATTTGGACTTGTGTACTGCAGGTCTTCCACTTGGGTTTCAAAATAGGGAGGGGGCACGGGCAGGAGCCGATTGTACCCCCCCCCCCCCCCCCCATAAAACCTGCCAGTGCTTTTAGTTTCATACATACACAGGTCCACAGGGTATAATATGTAACCCATTTGCCAATAAGAGTTTCAATTAGTTTTTATCCTCAAAGAAGCAACATTATCCAAAGGTCAGAAAGATTCAAATTAAAGTTGATTTAATTTGTTATTAAATGCTTGTTTCAATTACATTTTTATGACAAAATAAAATGTGAAATCAAATGAACCCGTATGAATGAAAATTTTGAGTACTTAACTTTCTATTCTCTTGAATAACTTAAAGCCTATCCGCAATAGTTTGGCCAGGAGGTATTACATGTAGATCACCACATCAGCTCTCAATTAATATAAGAAAAAGGGGACCATGGGGAACCAACAGGTACCGCTAACCGCTTAGGCATTGTTTGATATATAGAGGGCGCAAGTACAATGTACATGTTGCGCAGTCCTGTGTTAATGTATGCCTGCATTTATACCATGGTTCTTACATACAGGGTTTTATGTTATCCTTTATTTTCTTCAATTCATACTCCATATTAAACCGTTTACCGATAGAATGCCAGATTAAGCTTTTTAGGTTGATTTTTATACATTCTACCTATACACAAATTATGTTTTCAGGTGAATGGTACACTTTAAATCAGCAGTGGGAGTGTTCTGCATTCAAATCCAAATGCAAATAAACAGAATATCTTGGATGTGTGCCTTGTGAAGCCATATGACAAGGCTGCTGTAATTTGCAAATAAAGCTTGCAATAACCTTTGGTTTCACGTGTAAATAATGGTATCTTTCAGTTTCTGTTTACAGTATTAGTTATGTTCACATGGCATATTGTAACTTTAAGTTTATGTCGGGGAGGGTGTTTCACAAAAACTAGCATCAACTTAAGTTGGACTTAAACTATGGCAAGCCATTCATGCCACTGGTTTCTCTAACCATTGGTCTCTCAATTAAATTATCTTCAGATAATACTTTTTTCCTTCAATAATGAACTATCAAAAAAGGTAAATTCTGTAGATTTGTGACCACGATTTGTACGTCCCTTGAGAAACCAATGCCAGGCATGATGAGAGGAACTAGTGGCATGAACGGCCTGCCATAGTTAAGTTGACTTTAGTCGACTTAAATCAACCCAAGTCGATCTTAGTCTTTGTGAAACACTTGGTTGCAAACTTTAAAGTTATCTTGTAGTTGCGGACTGTGTGGATGCACCTGTGGTTTCCAAACTTTTAAAGTTTACTCAAAGTTATAAACTTTGAGCGATATTATGTTAAGGGTGCTAACCCCAAGCAGGGGTCTTCAAAGATATGAGCCATATAGACGCTATTAAACTTCAAGGTTAAGACAGCTTGTAGTCCTAATGACTGCTTGCCCGGCTTTAGAAATACTTTGAATAAGCTGAGTCGGTCTCGTATGAACCCTCATCGTTAAAGTAGGGCGCTTTAGTAACGAGACGGTACGCACAGGAGACGGAGTGTTTAACCACCTGTGACGGGTCTCGCACTCTTGTTACCGTTGTGATGTTTAAGCGCTTTCGCTGTCTGCTAAAGGCGACGGGGACGCAAAGCCGCGCTGAACTGCACATCTGCTGCATTTTGGTGCTAGTGCTCTTGGGCCTCGAGGCTTGGCCGGAGCGCCGGGGCAATAGACCCGGCGGTGGGCTGTAGTGCGCAGCGTGCAGGCACGTCATGCATAACGATGAAAAAGGGCCCCCAAAGTAGGCCTAAACGGCCAAACCATCAATTTATTGTAGATTGAGGTATAGATACCGAACAGACATTGGAAACACTAGTAGATTCCCTGGTTTTATCTTCAGTAGGGCCCTGCATTGTTAGATCTAGATACAAATTATTTGTCAGCTCTCTCTCTTACGTCGTGTTTAGGGAACGAACGCTATGTTGGCCGAGTACCGTTCCGAAAATCGACGGGACGGAGAGAATTCAGAATCGCGCATGCGCAGTTTGTTTTTTTCGCTCGCATTACCGTCTCCTGTGCGTACCGTCTCGTTACTAAAGCGCCCTAGTATCATCATGTAAAACTTCAGGATTTCGCAAACTCTTAAGTTTAAAACCATGGTGGTCCAGTATAAACATGTATACATGTAGCTGGTTGTCTATGTTTGAAGAGATTTCAAACCACACACGTCATGCCTTTGAAATCAGTGAGCATTGTCTAGCATACTGAAGGCTAGTTTTTCAGGTCTGAATGAGGAAATTAACTTGTGTTCAAGTTTGAAGCCTTTGTAAGATTTAGCTATGATAAGAACATTTTAAGAGAAAGGATTTTTTTTTATAGAATGCAGCCTCTCCCCCCCCCCCCCCCTCTTGATATAAATGCAATTGTGGAATTAGACTAGGGGGAGGGGGGGGGGGTCGGAATCGCTAGGTGGTGTAAATATTGAGAGGCCAGGCTATGTACATGTACCAGATGATAGCCATAAAAGTAGATATTGTTCAGTTGGCTACCGTATGTACTGTTCAAATAATTAAGTTTTAAGTACTATACAGTGCGTCCCAGAAAAAACGAAACCGAGAAGTATCGATGTTTTATCATAACTTAATCACAATCATAATGAATGAATGATACATATTTGGAAAGCTTAGAGTCTCCTCTGTCAGTTGATGCCACTCAGATGATGCATATTTCACGCATGAGTGATTAAAAGCAATTTGAAGGAAGGAAACCAAAAAGACATTTGGCGGGCGGTATCTGAATTTCGAAGAAAAATTCACATTTCTAGAAAGTTGAGTTTCTGCCCTTTCATATGACACCTCAATCAGGAAAAATGAGCGAAAAATAACAAAGTTCTATTTGTTTAAAGTAGCCCTTACATTTCAATAATTTTAACAAACGAATTCGTTTTCACTGGTTGCCTGCCGTAGCAAAAAGCAGATTTGACAAAAGACTTAACTCCGTTTCTTTGACAATCAGCCATGCATGAAGACTCTCGTCTACGGCTGATTGTCAACAAAACGGAGTTAAGTCTTTTGTAAATTTTGTTTATTGATACGGCAGGCAGCCAGTGAAAACGAATTCGTTTAATAAAATTATGGAAATGCAAGCACTATTTTAAACAAACAGAACTTTGTCATTCCTCGCTCATTTTTCCTGATTGAGGTGTCATATGAAAGGGCAGAAACTCAACTTTCTAGAAATGTGAATTTTTCTTCGAAATTCAGATACCGCCCGCCAAATGTATTTTTGGTTTCCTTCCTTCAAATTGCTTTTAATCACTAATGCGTGAAATATGCATCATCTGAGTAGCATCGCATGAAAGAGGAGACTCTAAGCTTTCCAAATATGTATCATTCATTAATTATAGTTGTGATTAAGTTATGATAGAACATCGATACTTCTCGGTTTCGTTTTTTCTGGGACGCACTGTATAAGGGTTAAATACAGATATGAAGAGTTTAATTCCAAAAGGAGCTAAATCCATTTTTGTAACTTCAGAGGTCTGAGAAAGAATTTGTTTACCGGTACCAGATTTTGTACAGGCATCTATTCAAAAGTGATATTAGAATTAGGAGCATTTTGTTCAAAACTGCTCCAAAAATTTAGGTAAATACTTTTGTTGAAAGGCTGGTACTTAATTGAACAATGTTCTGATATCAATAACTCCATTTTCATTAAAAGTGGATTTAGCTCCTTTTGGAATTAAACTCTTTATAATTTATGATTTTTTTTTTTACCTAATCAATTTTGTCTGAGGGCCTAATCAGAGCCTGATGCGCTTTGTTTGATAATATTTGGGGCTGGTACTGTACTGTGCTATATAAATAGCGATCGCAATCGAAGCACAATGCAGCCCGCGAGCCAGTGAATCATCGATAAGCATATCTTGAAAGGTACCTTGTATTGAGTTTACCTTCATTTCAGATTTCGATATATTGGGAGGTTTTGTTAAATACTTAAATTAAATCAAATCTTGTGACAATATTAGAAATCATAAGCTCCGATGCCTCTGAAACACAGTTCATTTAATTTGGGCATGTATTTGTGGTAATCCACGATCGCGCTCAAGATCCATACGTACATGTACCGTACGTGCACCGGTACGAAGCGATTTGCTTGTACAGTGTACAGTATTGTACTGGCATTCGATTATAACCCAAAACGTCTGCAGCATTTAACTTTCAAGTATCTTAACTCCTCACAAATTTAAAAAAAGTGTCTTGCTGGCAAAATATTATCTGGTTTTAAAGAATTGCATTCCTGCTGATGTACTCACTGTTGGAGGATAAAATCTTAGAAGAATATTGACCACTGTCATGTACTGATGTACACTACTGTACCTGCATTTATTATCTATTTGATGAAGGGATCACTTGGTACAAGGCCAATACAATCAGGACATATCTATTGATACCAAAGTCCAGAGTGGTAGTGCTGCTGGGCAATTTAAGGGAGATTACCTGGGGGGGGGGGGGGTGTTTCATGAAGCTGTTCGTAAGTTATTGGCACGCATGACTGTACGTATGACTTAAATATGAAAAGCCAAATGGGATGCTCAATCATTATTCACTGCATCAACTAAAGTTGAACTGTGCAGATGTAGATTAACATTCTTATTGCAACAGACATATTTAAAGCCCCACTGTCCTACTTGTAGCTACTTGCTCCCTCTATATAGAAAACTTCCCCAATTAGTGCCTGTTGGTCCCCCATGATCCTCTATTATGTTATTTGAGAGCTGAGTTGATGAGATAGCCACCTGTCAGTCACCTCGCTGTGTGGTCTAATCCCTCCTAGCCACACTAGTGTTGATAAGCTTTAATGCAAAGTATATTTTTTGCCATAATTTAAGTGAGGTTATTGGAAATATAGTCACAATTTGTTAAAACATCAGGGGGGTGTTTCACAAAGATCCAAAGTCGAACTTAACTCTAAGTTGGACTTAAAAATTATGGAAAGCCATTAGCATCTTTGAAAACATTTTGTAAAAGTTATTGTAAATGGCATAAAATGTTAATTCAAATCATTCATATTTTCTATTATCATGGGAGATTCTATGTTCTTGATGTGGAATTTATAAAAAGTCTAAAATACTTGAATTTCTGCTTTTGAATATATTTTATTTTAAGGCTCCAATGGCTGTCCATAATTTTTAAGTCCAACTTAGTGTTAAGTTCTACTTAGGATCTTTGTGAAACACTCCCCAGGACAAACTTTGGGCATCCTATCTGGCACTTCATATACAAGTCGTTCGTAAAGTCATACGTAACTTTACGAACGGCTTTATGAAACACCCCCCTGGACCCCATTTCACAAAACTTGTCATCAGTGACAAATGACAGTTTTTGTTATAAGCTAGTGAAATCCTTGCTTCTGATTGGTTATCAGCTCAGACTTGTCACTGATTTTTGTCATTTATCATTGAAAAAAGGCTTTGTGAAACAGGTCCCTGGTGCCTTTTAGTGAAAACTGTATCATCTTTTATTTTGGATGATCATGGCAATTGTCATATTAAACGGACTGACATTTTTTTAGCACAGAATAATAACTTATTGGATTGGTGCTTGACGCATTCAGCTTTGAGCAGACTATTGACCAATCACTTGCCCTAATTTTGATCTGTTATAACTGTTCATTTTATTTTTACTAAGTAACCAAATATATAACATTGTTTTTCAGTGAGAATACAGCCCATGGCCATGCAATAAGAATAAGATTAAAAGGAAACTATCTACATGTAGAAGCACTTTAGAAAGGTTGATTATAATTATAGCGCATGGGAGTTGGTGTATACATGTATGAATGAGACTAAGTTATATATATTTTTATGCCTCCGCCACCGAAGGTGGTGCCGGAGGCATCATGTTTTCGGGTTGTCCGTCCGTACGTCCGTACGTCCGTCCGTCCGTCCCGTTTGACCGTTATCACAATATCTCAAGAACCATTTAAGATTTAAACTTAAGACTCGGGAATAGTATTTATCACCATAGGAAGACGATCTGATTAGATTTTGGAGTACGTAGGTCAAAGGTCACAGGTCACAGAGGTCAACTTATGAAATTCCTTGTATTGAGTTTGTTAGCGCGATATCTCAAGAAACATTTGAGATTTAAACTTCAAACTTAAGGATAGTATGTATCACCATAGGAAGACGATCTGATTAGATTTTGGAGCACGTATGTCAAAGTTCAAGGGTCACAGAGGTCAACTTATGAAATTCCATACATTGAGATTGTTATCATGATATCTCAAGAACTACTGGAGATTTAAACTTCAAACTTAGTGATAGTGTGTATCACTATAGGAAAACAATCTGATTAGATTTTGGAGCACATATGTCAAAGGTCAAGGGTCACAGAGGTCAACTTATGAAATTCCATACATTGAGATTGTTATCATGATATCTCAAGAACCACTGGAGATTTAAACTTCAAACTTAGTGATAGTGTGTATCACTATAGGAAAACAATCTGATTAGATTTTGGAGCACGTAGGTCAAAGGTCAAGGGTCACAGTGGTCAACTTATGAAATTCCATACATTGAGATTGTTATCATGATATCTCAAGAACCACTGGAGATTTAAACTTCAAACTTAATGATAGTGTGTATCACCATAGGAAGACAATCTGATTAGATTTTGGAGCACGTAGGTCAAAGGTCAAGGGTCACAGAGGTCAACTTATGAAATTCCATACATTGAGATCGTTATCGCGATATCTCAAGAACCACTGGAGAATTTTCACTTACTTGAATTTGAAAAATTTCTTCCGTTTCGGTTTGTAAAATTGCTCTATGACGGAGGCATCATTTTCGACTGCGCGCAGTCGAATTCCATCTAGTTATTATTATTATGGTACTAATTGGTTGTTTCGTTCATTCTTTCTGTAGGAGTATCTTTGGCAATGGGAGCCACCACCATTGAACCGACAACAACCACAGCACCGACCACCACCACAGCACCGACAACCACCACAGCACCGACAACCACCGCAGCACCGACAACCACCGCAGCACCGACAACCACCGCAGCACCGACAACCACCGCAGCACCGACAACCACCGCAGCACCGACAACCACCGCAGCACCGACCACAACCGCTGCACCGACCACAACCGGTGCACCGACCACCACCGCTGCACCGACCACCACCATGGCACCGACAACAACGCCGATGCCAGTGCAAACAACCTGGAGCCTGAAGGACCCCAAGAATGCCACGTGTATCTTGGAACAGATGCAGGCCGACTTCTCCATCATGTACGAGATGGTCAACGCAGAGAACAAAACCGTCCAAGTAAATTTCTGTCATACCTGGGGGATGTTTCACAAAGATCTGAAGTCAAACTTAACTCCAAGTTGGACTCAAAAATTATGGAGAGCCATTTGTAGTCTAAAAATAAAATATATTCAAAAGCGAAAATTCAAGTATTTTAGACTTTTTATAAATTCCACATCAAGAACATTAAATTGCCTTTAAAACAGAAAATATTAATGATTTGAATCCACATTTCATGCCTTTTAAAATAACTTTTACAAAATAGTTTCATAGATGCTAACGGCTTTCCATAATAAGTCCAACTTAGAGATAGGTTCAACTCAGGATCTTTGTGAAATGCCCCCCTGTCATTACAAACCCTTGGGGGTGTCCCTGGAGTGGTCCTAGGACACATGCACCAGCGTCTGTGGTCAATATCCTGTAGTAAATTTCAACGCTAACCCTGGCCTGAACACTACCCGAACCCCAACCCTAGTCTTGAGCCTAGCATAAAAGCCAATTGCATCGTTAATCCTTACCCTTTGATTGGAAAAAAGCCGGGAGGGATTTGTGCCAAAGCATAAGTGAAAGTCCTAGCACCGCTGGAGCATTGGCAATGGGGTTGTTGATTAGATTTGCTGACAGTTCAGTGCAAATGGGTATTCAGATTCTCAAATTTCTTGTCAGAAGTGTTCCTAAACTTTTCAAGTAAAAAAAAAAACGGCCAGCGGTTTCATACTGCGGTTCAAATACAAGGCTCTAAAAGTTTCTCATTTGTTGATAATTTTATTAAATGTTTGAGGCCCCATCCCCCTCAAGAAAAATCACCTTAAAGGTATCCTTATCCAGACATGCCAACCGTTTCGATTTTAACGGAACTGTTCCGTTTTTGGGGAATTTGGCTTTCCATACATAGCATTGACTATACTGGATAGGCACTTTCACGCACATGGTCCGTCCGCCGCCATCTTGTTTAATTCTGAAACGACACGGCCGCCGTTATTACTGTTTTGATACTAGTGTGCGGTCGTGCATTTTGGGGGGAGCATGGTGGTAGATGATCGTGCGCGGCGCAATACCCATTCAAAGTATACTGCATTTATTGTCGGCAAGATCTAAAGATCAGTGGTGGAGTCTTGTTCTGCTGACATTGATTTTGACAACCTCATTTTTTTTTTTTTTTTTTTTTGTGCATAGGGATCTATCGTAGCAAGTGCTGTACATTATGGTGGCCATCCAGCACTCACTGCATGAGAAAGATGGAAAATTATCAAGTATTCTCTTAATAGAAGCCAATTTTTCATTGAAAACTTATGTGTTGTGATGAACTGAAAATCAATATTTAGCAACTTAGTGGGAGTAAAATCACAACAAATTTCAGATAATCATGCGCGCATGCGTCCGCTTGCCATTCTTTTAAGATTCATGGCGCCGCATAGGAAATTACTGATTTGTTCCCCAAATTACTGATTTTGGGCCTTATGGTTACTGATTTGTGCTCTGAAAGGTTGGCATCCCTGTCATTTACATGTAGCTCAATGAGTTACAATAATTTTGGATTGTTGACTGTTGTCTGGAAAGTTGAATACCATTATTGCCAGTCTCATTTTTATGCATAGATCTATGTCATGTATAATTATTTAAAAAGTAACTAGACTTAAATGCATCACTCTGCATGAGTGGCTAATTAAATCTATGTCTATTATCTGCTCTGCCTCTGCCAAGGATAAATTAAAATGTGGAATTCACTTCAATCACTTTTTTGTTTGGTATGACACAAAAATTACCCATAAACTTGGGTTGAATTTTAGGGGAAATGGTCCCTAAAATAGGCTCAGATTGCACCAGAGAGCATCTGGAAACCCAGAGCTTCCAGGGCCCTAAAGCGGGCCCTGGACCCCGGCTAAAAGGACTTCGCGCTCGTGATGTGCGCTTCGCGCACATAGTGTACAGATTTCTGATTTTCAAATGTTGGCATGTTTGCTTATCCTGTTTAAAGTTATCCATCCTTTAATCTGCTCGCTCTGAAAGGTTGGCATCCCTGTCATTTACATGTAGCTCAATGAGTTACAATAATTTTGGATTGTTGACTGTTGTCTGGAAAGTTGAATACCATTATTGCCAGTCTCATTTTTATGCATAGATCTATGTCATGTATAATTATTTAAAAAGTAACTAGACTTAAATGCATCACTCTGCATGAGTGGCTAATTAAATCTATGTCTATTATCTGCTCTGCCTCTGCCAAGGATAAATTAAAATGTGGAATTCACTTCAATCACTTTTTTGTTTGGTATGACACAAAAATTACCCATAAACTTGGGTTGAATTTTAGGGGAAATGGTCCCTAAAATAGGCTCAGATTGCACCAGAGAGCATCTGGAAACCCAGAGCTTCCAGGGCCCTAAAGCGGGCCCTGGACCCCGGCTAAAAGGACTTCGCGCTCGTGATGTGCGCTTCGCGCACATAGTGTACAGATTTCTGATTTTCAAATGTTGGCATGTTTGCTTATCCTGTTTAAAGTTATCCATCCTTTAATCTGCTCGTCCACATGCTCATGCCTGTCTTGTAGCTCCGATTAAACAAGCAGTACAGTGATTGCTCTTCTAAATTGGATATAGCGCTATATAAAAGAAACAATTTATTATTATTATTATTATTATTTGAGTCAGAAGATTTATATTTACCATGCTACATATCAGTGTCTTTGCTAATTCGTACATCCCAAATTTTGTCTCTCTATATCCAGTCCAAGATCCCCTTCATGCTACCCCAGGTAGCAATGGTCGATGTCACCAAGAGCGCTTGTGGCGACAACGAGACCATGCCAAAGCTTACTCTGGTCTTTGACGATACTCTACTCGGCAACATGTTTGAGCAGTTTTTCACCATGTCCGCCAACAACTCTGCCCTGGCCAACATCACTCTGGCTCTTAATCACACTGAAGTTATGTTCCCCAATAGTACCCAAGCAGGTAAGAATATGCAGTGGCCAATTTGCTGAAGAAACTATAGAGATGGGGCTGCGTGATGTTTCAATCCTCGGAACAATTGCAGCAGTGAATTATGAATTATATGAGTGTACGCTATTGATTTTTGTAGCGGTTACCACGTACCAGTTGATTGCTACCACGCTGTACAATTTCTCTTTCATCAAAAACATCAAATGTTATAGTTCTATGAAAATGAAAAGTTAATTTATGATTTTCTATTTCTCTTTCTCTTGAAATCTATTCTCTATCACTCTCCAACTAACTCTTTCTCTTTATATATGTGTCCTTCCTCCTTTTCCCCATCCCCTCTTTCCGTTCCTCCCTCTTAGCCATCTTGATCTCTCCCCCTCCCCTTTCTTCCCCTCCCCTTTCTTCCCCTCCCCTCCCCTTCCCTTTCTTCCCCTCCCCTCCCCTTCCCCCTCCTCTCTCTCTCTCTCCCTTTCCCCCTCTCTCTCTCTCTCCCTTTCCCCTCTCTCTCTCTCTTTCCCTTTCCCCTCTCCCCTTCTTCCCTCTCTCTCCCGTCCACCCTCTCTCTCCCGTCCACCCTCCCTCTCTCACTGACTCACTCTGACACACTCTATTGCATTCTCCCTTATGTTTTTGCTCTTTAAATACAACACAGAGAATCTAAGCATTTGGTTCGGCCAATTATGCAACACTTGACCTATGCCCTCTTGCATAGAACAACTGCATCTTTCACCTCATGCAATAGTTTTTACCATCACCCTTATAACCATTGAATATTACTATACTACTCCTCTGACCAGGCAAATTGGTGATGTACTCCGCCACCCTTCCCATCAATACCTTCATGGTCAAGAACGGTCAGTCTTACCTCTGCAACGCACTCCAGGATTTCAAGGTTGGCACCAACGCCAATGTGACCTTCTCAAAGGTCAAGATTCAAACCGCTGACATCGACAACAACAAATTCGGAAATGGTAAGAGGGCTTATTCTGAGAAAGGGTGGAGGATTGTTTCAAAATGTGGTAGCTTATACTTCAGGATATAAACTGTAAAAGCCCATTCAGACTTAACTCTTAAGCTGCCCCCATGCAATTCACCCAGTGCCACAGTGCTAATCCCTATTGTGCCAGCCACTAATCTCCTGTGTGCCAAGTTAATTTAGGGTTGGTTCAAGTGCGTGTAGTTTAAATTGTTACTATGTTTGATCCATTATAACATCTCATCTGTATATTGTATTAAAAATAATTGTGAATTAAAGTTGTAGGAAATTTAACCCTCTTTCTGTTGATACCAATATCATTTCATGAATCTGTAATTTTGGTAAAGTAAATAAGCACTATCCGTGAGTTGTCAAACCAATCCGTTGTCTCATTTCCTGCACACAATCTGAGGGGCCATGATCAAAACTGTCAATTTGATGATAAAATATCACAATTTTCTCAGGAAAATCCAATGTAACTGTATATGTGAAGCACGCAAAATCAAAACAACAATAAACCCCCTCCACAAATACAGTAAGCATTCATGCGTGCACGCAATGCGCATCGCACAATAGGCATAAACAATTAGCGTGTGTACTTATGCACGAAAATGTGTCCGTGGCACGCGAGCGAATGAGAGTTTATGTGTGCATGGTAAGTCGACAGAAACCCGATTATGTGTGCGTGGCACGCCAGCGCATGCACAGAACAGTGTTCTTGGCATGATAAGAGTTAAAGCAGTAAACAAAAAAAAGAAATTTGCTGGGTAAAAGTAATTGAGATTTCTGTCTCTTTTTAACTCACAAATTATTGAGGGGCCATTAATGCATGCATTACTTTTGTCTCGCCTGCGTATTTAGAGCGAGACAAAGGCCCTTTTACAATTGCAGCAGCGGCAACACTTTGTCATTCCCCTGTAGCCAGGCCCCTGTTAGGAATTTGCTCTATTCTTTGTGAGTGGTTAGAAGTGGGACCTTGTGCAGTAGTGCACCTTCTTAAACCGGAAAGGCAAGAGAGTTACGGTGATAAAACTAGCCTTTTGAAGGTCCCAAGCACATGTGACAATAAACATACCGTATATAACGGTGTATAAACCGCACTTTTTTGCCGCCGAAAAAAATTCTAAGTCGGGGGTGCGGTTTATACACGGTACACCCAAAATTTTTTTTTTTTTTTTTAAAGTTTCAATTTATGCCCCTCCACCTGGCGCTATGCCTGGCAATGTCTCCCAGCTCGGTAATCGGTGTGTTGACTCACCACTCGGAAACTAGAACAACACTCAAATTTGTCTGTCATCTTGGTTTGAAAGTAATCTTTCTGATAGATCTCAATATGTAGTTTATAATAATAATTCCTCCAATTTTTTTCTATTACATGGTGTACCACAAGGTTCTATCCTAGGTCCCTACTGTTTTTTAATTTACAGTACCGTAATGATCTTGCACACACAAAAAAAAAATCTCAGCAAAAAAAAATAAAAAAATTTAAGGGCGAAAAAGAGGGGTGCGGTTAATACACGAGGGCGGTTTATACAACGTTATTTACGGTACAGTGAAATCTGTAGAAGCAACCATACCGGCTTAGAAAGATTACCTGTCTATAAAGACCATGTTCTCTGTTTCCCTTGCATGGTGTTTCTCAGGGATATGTGTAGTAATATAAAGAAACCTGTACATAAAGCCCACAAGTCTTTGGAAACCTCTTTCTTTATAAATCTCCCTTGAGCTTTGTTTATATACAGTTTTTCATTTTTGTATTATTAATTATTATTTATTTGGCAATTCACAAAAAATAAATGTTAATATGAGTAAACAAACATTAAGAAAATGTCAATTATAAATGCACAAGCTTCCTGGAGGTCCTCTGAGTGCATCAGTTGACTGCCGGGAAAGAGGAAAGCAAACTAAATCACTGTAACCGTAATGGTCCCTCTTTCCTCTTCTTTATAATGGATTAAAAAACAAAATATTATTTTTTTCTTCATGTTCCTTCCTCTTTAAATGTCATCGCAGTTTCCCAGTGCCCCGAGGACACGCCCTCCACATCTCCAGCACCCTCCACCAGCATCAAGCCAACGCCCACGCCCCTACCACCACCAGAGAGCTGGAACATCACCAACGCCGACAACAAGACCTGCATGCTCATCGTAATGTCCCTGGAGTTTAACATCAGCTACAAGACTTCCAAAGACAAGGTCAGATTTTCAACTGTTTTCAAACTCTTTAAAGCCCATCTGTACTAGTTTACCGAAGGGATTAGATCACCCTGCAAGGTCACCGATGGGTGGTTATCTCATCTAATCAGCTCTCACTTAAAATAAGAAAAAGAGGATCATGTGGGACCAATGGTCACCGATTAGGCATTGTTTGCTATATAGAGGGCGCAAGTAGCTATAAGTAGTGCAGTGGGGCTTTAAGCGGGACTGCACTACTTGTAGCTACTTGCGCCCTCTATATAGCCAACAATGCCTAATCGGTGACCATTGGTCCCACATGATCCTCTTTTTCTTATGTTAATTGAGAGCTGATTTGATGAGATAACCACCTGTCAGCGACCATGTAGGGAGGTCTAATCCTCCCTGGCCAAACTAGTGCAGATAGGCTTTCACTTGCAATTCATTGGTTGTTGTATCCCACCATTTTTTGCGCTTCCATTTACATCAAGTCACAAGAGTAGGCTGGTTTACTAACATTTTCAAATTTATGCGTACTTTTTAAACAAAGGTTGTGCTTGACAACCTGAAAGCTTGTCTGAGGTTTGCTAGACATAATAGCTCATGTATGCAGACTGGGTTCCAAGTATTGAAGTTCATTCATTAATAATAGGTTAATGGAATACCTCATCACTAGGTCTCCAGTTTGTTTGTTTTATTTGTTTAAAAAAAGGCTCATTGGAAAGATAGAAAACATTGACTAAGATACATACATGTAGTTTCACCGTTCTTTTGGCAACATAAATGTCTACAAAAGGAAACCATGTCAATAAAGATATCGGCAGAGAGTCTGTCGATGTCAACAATGATGTTACTTGTAGTTTAACTTGCATCTTTCATTTGTTATTCACAGATCAATGTGACTACCGTGAGGATCCCCTCAGATGCCGATACCTCCCAGTCAGAGTGCGGGGTCAGCAACACCACCTCCAAGTTCGTCCTGACGTTCATGAAAGGCTGGAAGCTGGAGCTTGACTTCACCCTCAACACCACCACCAAGGACTATAACAATACCAACATGATGCTCACCTACCTCTACCGTGACTTATACGACCCTGCAAAGAACGGTGAGTGCTGCCATTTTATTGAAGATTGGGAGTTGGGGTTAGTGTTGCTATTGTGTTTCGGGTTAGTTTTCAGGGTTTTTTAAATATTTTTTTGTTAATGTGTTTAGTGGTGCTCACCTACTCCTACAGTGACTTATTTGACCCTGCAAAGAATGGTGAGTGCCTTTATTTCATTGAAGATGGGGAGTTAGGGTTAGGGTTGCGATTGTGTTTCGGGTTAGTTTTCAGGGTCAGGGTTAGGGTTAGGTGTAGTGTTTAGTGAAGCTCACCAACTACGACGACAGTCACTCTGTAGATCCTGCAAAGGACGGTGAGTGCTGCCATTTCATTGAAGATGTTGAGGTTAGGGTTGCCATTGTGTTTCGGGTTAGTTTTCGTGGTCAGGGTTAGGGTTTAGTATAGTGTTAAGTGTGCTCACCTACTTCTACAGTGACTTATATGACCCTGCAAAGAATGGTGAGTGCTGCCATTTCATTGAAGATGGAGATTTGGGGTCAGGGTTGCTATTGTGTTTCGGGTTAGTTTTCAGGGTTAGGGTTAGGGTTAGGTATAGTGTTAAGTGTGCTCACCTACTTCTACAGTGACTTATACGACCCTGCAAAGAATGGTGAGTGCTGCCATTTCATTGAAGATGGAGATTTGGGGTCAGGGTTGCTATTGTGTTTCGGGTTAGTTTTCAGGGTTAGGGTTAGGGTTAGGGTTAGGTATAGTCTTAAGTGTGCTCACCTACTTCTACAGTGACTTATATGACCCTGCAAAGAATGGTGAGTGCTGCCATTTCATTGAAGATGGGGAGTTAGGGTCAGGGTTGCTATTGTGTTTCGGGTTAGTTTTCAGGGTTAGGGTTAGGTATAGTGTTAAGTGTGCTCACCTACTTCTACAGTGACTTATACGACCCTGCAAAGAATGGTGAGTGCTGCCATTTCATTGAAGATGGAGATTTGGGGTCAGGGTTGCTATTGTGTTTCGGGTTAGTTTTCAGGGTTAGGGTTAGGGTTAGGTATAGTCTTAAGTGTGCTCACCTACTTCTACAGTGACTTATATGACCCTGCAAAGAATGGTGAGTGCTGCCATTTCATGGAAGATGGGGAGTTAGGGTTAGGGTTGCCATTGTGTTTCCAGGGTCACTCTGTCATTTTTATGCCTCCGTTACGAAGTAGCCGGAGGCATTATGTTTTCGGGTTGTCCGTCCGTCCGTACGTCCGTACGTCCCGTTCTCGTGATCGCGTTATCTGAAGAACCGATTGATGGATTCCTGCCAAACTTTAGTCATGTATTTATCTTGCAGAGCCGATGAACTGATTAGATTTTGGGGTCACGAGGTCAAAGGTCACAGGGCTCATTATGTATGCAAAAACAGCTCGTGATCGCGTTATCTGAAGAACCGATTGATGGATTCCTGCCAAACTTTAGTCATGTATTTATCTTGCAGAGCCAATGAACTGATTAGATTTTGGGGTCACGAGGTCAAAGGTCACAGGGCTCATTATGTATGCATAAACGGCTCGTGATCGCGTTATCTGAAGAACAGATTGATGGATTCCTGCCAAACTTTGGTCATGTATTTATCTTGCAGAGCCAATGAACTGATTAGAGTTTGGGGTCACGAGGTCAAAGGTCAAAGGTCACAGGGCTCATTATATATGCAAAAACAGCTCGTGATCGCATTATCATTAGAACAGATTGATGGATTCCTGCCAAACTTAGATCATGTATGTATCTTGCAGAGCCAATGAACTGAGTAGATTCTTGGGTCATGAGGTCAAAGGTCATGGCTCATTATGTATGCAAAAATAGCTTGTAATCACGATATTTTGAGAACCTGTTAATGGATTACAAATGAACTTGAATTTGAAAAATTTCTTCTGTTTTGGTTGGTAAAATTGCTCTATGACGGAGGCATCATTATCGACTGCGCGCAGTCGAATTCCATCTAGTTGTTCCTGTGGTCCAGTGGAAAAGCCTCCGGACTGTAGCTGCAGTGATATAATAATAAATAATAATAGTGGCTACTTGGCAAGGCCTTAATCTGCATTAGCCAAAACTCAACTCGGGTGAGGTAAAGGGGTACCTGGCTGGGCTTAATTCCTGAAATGCGAGAGTGCTGTAATGGCAGCCCAGACCTGCCAACCAGTACGATTTAGTCGTATTTAGTACGATTTTTAGAAGCAAATACGACAGTACGATTTTCTTTAATAAAATACGATTTTCAACAAAAAAAAAAAAAAAAAAAAAAGATTTTTTTTTTTTTTTTTAAATTGATATTTTGTGGGTGCGTCCGCCATTTTCAATAGCAAAATGTCCATTCTGTCCTGTAAAGTATCTTACAAGCATCTCACATCGGCAATTTGGGGATGTTCATTGGTTTATCGAACACACCAGTCATGACGAAATCATGCATATTCAACCAATGATCAATAAAAAAAATTCTTCCTGTAGGTGAAAACTGTAAGAGGCATTGATCCGCGTAACAATCCGTGTTTATTTTCAAGAATACAACTTTTGTCAGTAAAATACAACTTTTGGGACTAAAGAATACAGTTTTTGAACTCCAGAGGTTGGCAGGTCTGGCAGCCTTGCTAAAGCCGGGGCAATCATCATGGAGCGGCACAAGCGACAATATGCTAGACATGAGCACATTGAAACCACTATCGTTATCATTATTATTCTCTTTGCCTTTCAGGTTCGGCTAACGCCTCGATAGGAAACACCGGGATCCACGCGCCGGAAGGAAAGTGCTACAGGTGCAATGCCAAAGCCCAACTAAAGGCAAACAATGTCACCTTTATTCTCAAAGATGTCAAGATTCAGCCGTTTGCATTGAAGTCGAATAACACTTACGGTGCAGGTAAGTTGTCCATTGTTGGTACCTGCCAACATGTGCTTGATTTCACCTCATAAAAAGTTCAAAAGAATAACGAGTTCTGGGCGAGGTGAAAAATAATGTCCCCCAAAAGGATGGCTCTTCAAATGCCCTCATTTTTCGAAATATAAAAAGTAAAAGCCAAAGGTTGCATACTGTACACACTTTCATGCCTCATTTTTGAGGAGATTTAGAAGATGAGAAGATATTAAAGTTCTAGGTTGCAAGCGATCTTGCACAAAGTGTCAACTTGTGATGTTTTTTTCGCGCATCTCTTCTCCTTTCTCTGTACTAAGAATGTCCATTCTCTCAGAAGAAAATATGAAATCATACATGCACCCTAGATAGAATTATTCCATTTATGATTTTACAAAGCCCCTCTACCATTGAAATTGCACTTCAGTAACATCCAAGAAAATAGAAATTCACGAAATTTTTACTTGACTTTATTCTTCCATTACCCAGCCTTCTTTAGTTTAAACTCCAACTTAATGTTAGGGTAAACTTCCCCTTTAAAGATCATGCTTATAAACTTCATGTATTTGTAATTAAACAAATTCTGATCAGAGCTACAATAATAGCCATCGTTATTTGATTGTTTATTGCAGAGGCGCCTTGCGATGCTGATAACACGATCAACAACATCGTTCCAATCGCAGTGGGTTGCGCTCTCGCTGGTCTAGTCATCATTGTCCTCATCGCTTACCTGATTGGACGTCAGAGGAGTTCAAAATCGGGTTACGAATCGGTCTAATCTGGATCGAGACGAGGACCGAATTAATTCACAGTCAAGATTTCTTCATCTCGGCCATCCGCCGTGCAGCAGGGATTGTTCATACCTTTAAACCAGATTATCTCATACCTCGTAGCGTGTTAGGTGTTGGCATTAATTGGCACACTCGATGTCAGTAGCCATGCGCTGACCCGTTTAAGTATCAAATGTGAAATGGTCAGTGGTGTAAGACATGGGGGCATTCACACTAAGTATTTAATCTCATTGTGAGGATTACAATGTATCGGAAGGGACTCAAACATGGTCTAAATCAGCACCTCTTTGCTTGCCGGGTTAAAATAATCAAGTGTGAAAGAAACAGTAGTTTGAGACATGGGAACATATCTCATGCTTATCGTTCAATCCCTTAATCCCTCTCAAGCAGTCGAAGAATGATTATCTCACTGTATCTCTGGTCTTCTGTAGATCCTTGCTTTGTTCTTATGATTGAGGAATGGAATGACAGATAATAAGAAATGTGAACACATCGGTTTGTTCCGATATGAAGAAATCTTGATGGGGTGGGGGAAGTAGTTAAGGGAAACAACGTCCCCTCGCTCACGTGTCTCTCTTTCTGGAGTTGCCAGTAGTTTTTCTCATAGTGTGAAAGGTTTTGATATGAATCTCAGATATATTTTTCTTGCTTTATGTAGTGTTGTGCCCAGCCCCTCCTTGTGAAAAGAGTAGATCTCTGATAGACATCTCTAGTACTATCTTCTCACAGACTTAGATTATATTGTTCATCTTTCTTTTTTCTACTTCATGGTGTTCATGGGTCTCTATCTTGTCTTCATGTTGATTTGAATTTAAAATGACGGTTTACTGAAAAGATGGGATATGCGCTCAAGTGGTGCCCAAAATGGAGTTCAGATTCGATGCTCAAAATTCATAAAACCAGTCATAACCAATTACATACATGATTAATTGATATTATAACATTGTTTGTGTTCCCATTTTGTGTTTACGTTTTTTTATTAATGCCTTTGATATACCCTTGCCTGGCAACTCCAGAAAGATTTATATTTTTTTTTTTTTAATTATAGAAATTTGGGTTGTATACAATTTAGATTGCATTGTTGTGTGTAATGTAATATGGGGGTTGAGTTATAAGTGTGTATGTGGCAGGATCAAATCTATTTTCGTATCAGTTCAGGGCGTTCCATTATAAAGCCTTTTGATTGATCGTAAGGTTAATCTATGGCTCATCGTGTATTGATCAAACTTAAGATCAATCATAACTCTTTATAATACGCGGCCCCGGTGTTGCTAATGGTTTGCTAATGAATGTTTATTACTGTGGTGTGAACGATATAGATATAATATACTCCTATATTTTTGCCTTACTTCATTTACATGTAGTTCACTCTATTACTGTCACTGTTTCTCCTTCTCTTAAGTTTTTTTTTTTTAATAGTAGAATCAAGGTACTTGAGGATTCTCCTCTGCATTCAGCCATTATTACCAATGGCTACAGTGAAGAGCCTGCTCAGATAGGACCTGTTCACACACTCAATGCAAAAACCGCTCTAGTTTATCATGCTGGGTCATTTTTACGTGTGTGAATGGGGATGGATATAATGTAGGGCCATTGTGACATCACAAAGCCAATTTTAAACTGTGCGCAATACACATTTTGCATTAAATGCTTGCGCGCATGCACTTTATTGACACCTGGGTATGAAAACCATGTACCTGCCAATCAAGGCCACCAAATTAATTAGCTTAAGTTTGCTTGGGAGCTGTCTTCAATTTCGGATAAAATAGTCGGCCACACACTTCAAGTGAATACTGTTTTATTCAAGCCACAAACCGAGTAAAATACGCTTGTTTCTGATGTAAGTATTGAATCGAATAAGCGCCTGGTCCCTACCTGAGCAGCTCTTTCCTGTAGCTGGGATTAATTTTTCCAAGAACTAGAAAAAACCTCATGTTATTGGCTAAAGTGCTTAGAGACTATCACCATAATATTAACTAAAATGTACCAATTTGCAATTTTATGTGAGATACATTGTATGTTATAGTTTATCGTAAACGATGTAATGTTTATTATTTCAAAGAAATGGTTCTACTAATTGTGTAGTTTATATAGATTTGTTTCTTCTGCATCGAGATATTGCAATGAATGTATTGAATCAAATTCAGTGCAGGATTGCGGTTCAATTATTTGCCTTGGTATTTGATAATGGGGGAAAGTAAATCTTGGGTGTCGTTTTTTTTTGTTCATAAGCAAGTGGTGAATTAGCAATAAAAGCAGCTGCAAGAAATACGATGATCAGACTTTTTGTGAATATGTTGTGTGGCAAACAGAAGGGGATTAGGCATAATATGCACTTGCCAATTTTGCCAATTTTTGGATAATGTGCTTCAAAAGTTGTTATCCATGTTTAACCGTTTCAGAACCCGATGTGAATTTATCTCTTTATGGACTAATAACGAGTGAAAAGGGATGAGCACATTATTTTAAAGATGGAGGGCATTTTAACCCTAATGACCTGCCTAATGTTTGCGTTTAGCAGAAAGGCACAATACGCTAACGCCCTTCTGCCAGCCGCATGACGATATGGGATCAAATGTACAGAATGCTTGGAATAGGCGCCCACCATTTGTCTTTGTATCAAAATAAACCTGTGTAGTTATGAGCATAACATCAGCCTTGTTTGGTACACACACAAGAATACCTTACTTTCAAGGGCTTTGTCGTGCTGGCTTTCATTGAGAAATGTCTTTTGGAGTGTTCTTGCTAGCGATGACTTGTTGTGGTGAGAAAATGAAAGGGGAAATAATTGTTGAAATAATATTAATATGAAATTTTGTATGAAGTAATGTCTTAAGTTGTACAAATTTGTTACATTTGTTGTTCCATTATGTGTCATGCCAGAGAATAGTTATAGGTATAGAAATGAAGGGAAGAGATTGGTTTATTTGTCATAAATTAAGAGATGAATGGTGCAGACATAGATGAAATGGTTTATTATTTTTACTTTGGAAATACATAGTAGATAGTGAGGATAATAGCAACTCACTGCATTGATTTAATTATCCTATGCTGTATTTTTTGAAGTGTAAAGTGCTTAGTCAGGTGACGGGTTCAACAGTTAGCATTCCATCTAGAATCAAAGTTAAAAAAAATAACCACTAAAACCTGGGGGGTGTTTCACAAAGCCCTTTTTTCAGTGACGAATGACAACAGTCTGTTAAGAATCTGCCGATAACCAATCGGAAGCAAGGATTTCACTAGCTTAAAACAAATACTGTCATTTGTCACTGATGACAAGTTTTGTGAAACTTCCACCGGGACTACAAGCCTACATTCATTGCAGGTATAACTGAAGTATCTCGATGATGATGGTGATGATGACAGTGGTGTTTATGATGATGATGGTGATGATGATGGTGTTTATGGTGATGTAGTTATTAACTTTAGTTATTTGCCAGTGAAGGAATAGTCATTACAATAATTAGCACATAAATCCCACATGCACTCATCTGTTACATTTGTCATTCATGTTGAAGTGCTGTGATATTTACAGTATAGCATACAATATACATGTACATCAATCCCCAAAATCGATTACTTATAACATTTTGTTGCAGTATGAGCATTTTTATCACTTTCGATGTACTATATCTACTGAATGGACACTTGAGCGCTCTGAATTTAAGACTTGGGATGTGAAAGTAAAACTTACTAAAAAATAATTCTATGTAAATGTTATGTGGTGGAAGCAAAATGTCAAAAATCAAAGCTAAATAGTCTCTGAATTGCATTGAATTATGAGTCCTTAGTTGCAACAGACAATGAGAATGTTAAATAGCTAGAAATCAAAAATCTGATTAGTTTCATAAGTCAACATGACTCTGATGTGAGTTGAAATATCATTTCTTGCTCTTTATGATTTCATTTTGTGCATGTCTGTTGGGTGCCAGAAAGGCCTTAACTCATACATATGTACTTGAGCATAGAGTTTAACACCCTTCTGGCTCCAAACAGACTATATACCTTTAACTAATTATTTTTTATGGGGATACAGGCTACATGTAGATTGTACGCTGCTAATGTATATACGCTTACACTTGATTTCAAAGTATCGTTGAAATATATATATATATATGATTATATGCGTCGATTTCTAGACTATCCAACGTTAAACAGAACTGCATTAGCATTAGGCCGGCTATTCAAAATGTAGTAACAATGTAGCAGCAACTAGAGAAAGAAGAAAAAAGAATTGTTGATATTTGATGCATTGATGTTGTAAGATATTTCTTCTTTTACTAAATGTTATATGCAAATGATTGAAATACTCTGCGTCGTCTTTCAGTGATGAGACTGTGGGACGATGCGGGATGTTCCCATTGAAATTTGGGTGTAATTGTAGTGTATTAAATGCGATGTCAGCTACCCGGTTAAGGTCCTTTTCAGAGCAAACTTAATCCCTTTCGTGTGCACAATTATTTGAACAGCGACCTTTTTTTTTGGGGGGGGGGGGCAAAGAATGACACATTTTGTATGGTCTGAAACCTAAATTGGTACCATCATTGTAAAATTTCTTTTCAACTGAAGATATCCCCAACCCAATTTAGCAGAAAAGTAATATTTCAATGCATTAAAAATGTTCTGTCAATTGCAAGTCAATGATCTAGTTGTGTTTTCCATTGTATTTTAATCGGTTAAGTCATCTAAGAACATTTCTCCCCTAAAATTGTGTCTTATGGGTACTACTAAAAACTTGTACTGAACTTTTAAATAAACTCTTTTATTGTTTCCTAACCGATTCACTAATACCCAGCGTTAATTATCACAGATAGGGAATTCGGCAAAATGTTTTGCCCTTTTGTTTAAAGACCATTGAGTGCCTTTGCATTTTATTGCGTTGTAATGTGGGAAAAGGGGGGAACAACATTTTTCAATTCTATAATGGCTTTTTTTGCACACTCTACATTCATTAAATTGTAAAGGAAAATATGTGACTTGTGTTAGGTTTTGTTGTTGTTGCAAGTACGTAACCATAGTTCCCAAAAATATTACCATTCCTATACTAAATTTCATATATTGTCTAGTAAATGTTTCATATCCATGTCACCATATCGATTGTTGGTTTTAAAAAAAATTAAAGTAATGTTGTAAACTGCACTTCTTCTAAATGTGTTTATTAATCAAGAATTTAATTACATAATGTGCAAGTTAGGAAAGGATATATAATAAAGTTTGGAAAAAAATGTTTAAATTAATGGATGAATGTCAAATTGTTTTGTCTTTGTGTGTCTTGTCACTGCCAAATGATCGGGGGTCTCGCCCTCCCCGTCCGTGCCCCTATGTAGCTACGCCCCTGAACTAACGAATCATATAAGTGATATTATCACTGATAACGGTCAACAACATCAATTACCTTGATTGATGGTATTTTAAAACTTTTGTTAAAATTTTATTTTAGGAAAATACAAAGCACACGATTGTCATTTTTCATATTCCACATTAAGAACAAAATGTATGTACATGTATGATGAAGACAAAAAGGATTCTTGAACCCATAGTAGATGATCACATATGACTAATAAAAGGCTTGGTAATCCTTGTTATTTGGGGGTAAAAAATTCATGATCCATAATCAAGTTAGCAAAGAAGTTACAAATATTAACGTAAGGACATTCCAACAACCTTTTGCATCACCAATCCTGCCTATTGAAATGTGAGAACATGACAATGACATTATTACATGAACTAAAAATGATTTCTATTATTCTTAATTAATTAATTAAAATTGCCCTGCAGTAGAATTCATGAAATTTTTTGCGATTGTGTTTATATACCCTTTTTGGCGGAAAATAAAAGACCTCACATTCGATAGTAAAAAGCTGTTGATTCCTTACGAAAGCTTTCAATAATTATTTGACTAGATTCCAAGCTGAATGACATGACACCAGTGGCGGATTGAGGAGGGGGGGGGGGGGGGGGAGGGGGACGGGGGCATGTGCCCCGGCAAAACCCAACCTGACAAACCATAAGTACACACAATAATGTGTACTCTCAAAGTTTTTTTTACCCCCCCCCCCCCCCCCACTGAATAGATCCCCCAAGAAACCTGAAAGCGATTTTTTTAATTTTTTTATTGAAAGGGGGGGGGGGGGGCTTCACAGAGATTTTCTCGGGCTTTTATTTGTATAATTTTGTAAACAGACTAAAATTGACAAAAAGTATTACATTTTCCAGCATTCTGTGCCTCACTTACAGAATGACTCCGCATAATTTCGTAGGGGATATCGAGAATTTTTTTTAAATAGATTTTATAAGGCTTTGAAATGGATATTGAAATGGAAATTGGACATAATCCGACCATGATTTCTAAATGCCATAACAGTGGTAAAGAGTAATAGAAATTGCCTTTACAGATGATTTCTCGAAAGCCCCATAATCGGTCGTATAATGTGAAGAAATTCTTACTACAACGACCCCCAAATTGATGAAAATGTATGACCAGTGTCTCTCCATATATTATACCCTGCAAAATCCATTCTTGATGTAGAGAACTAGAGAAATATGGATCAAAGCAGTTCCCGATATCAAATATACACGTACTTTTTTCACGCATTTCTATCTTTGACAAATATAAATTTGCTTTCATATTCACATGAGGAAAATTGCGTCATAAATTTGAAGATAGACACAGATCGGGTAATCATGACGTCATTACCGCCGGTAGTTGGACCGCCCCCCCCCCCTCCCATCAGGGGCGATTGACGCTTCTTAATTTTTTTCTATACAAGTAGATCTCAATAAAATCACCTAATCGCAGAGACTTTCAAATTGAAAAACAAACAAAACAATATTACACAGTTTTAACAGCCTTGTTCCTCAATTCTTAAAATCTGCAAAGTTTTCTGCAAACATTACATTCCAAACATATATTTTATATCTTTCTTTTATTAATAGGGTATTGACAACACCGTCAATGAGTCGATTACTTGAAAGTCTTTGCGTTCGTGTTACTTTAACTACGTTAAAAACGGGGACGTGGAAAAGAATTTCACTAAATTTCTTCGTTTTTTCATGAATCAACGATCTCAATCGTGACTTGCCGGTATATCCCCGTGGTCGAAGTACTGCGTGACGTGGAGCGGCTCTCCGTCCCAATCTGCCCGATCACGTCCCTGAACAGGCTGTCCATGGACCCTACCCCTGAACTCCGGGTATCAACCGAGCTGGTCGTCCGCACTCTCGACAAGGTCGTTGACGTCGTCTGCTGCTGTTTTCTCTTGCGCCGTTTATCATCCGATTTCGGCGTCGAAAGCGTCGATGACGACGACAGCGGCACCAACGCCATGGAGGTCGGCTTGTTTTTCGTTGGTTTTTTGTAGGATTTCTTGAAGATAGTTGACTCGACTTTCAGGTAGAGATAGTTTAGAATTTCTTCCTGCAACTGTACGATGGAAAATTTCGATTCGGTATCTTAGAATAATTGTACAGGAATTTGGTACTGACAAGGAAACTATGAAACACGAATGGCATTTTGGGATGACGGCAATCGCTGACTAAACAAATCTACATATTACAAACTTATATTAATTAACGGGGGGAGATGCAAATACGAGCCCGTATCGATAACCCCAAGTATGTGACCAAGATAATGTGCCAAGTGGATAAAATACTTTAATCATCCGTTGGTGTAGTCGGCCAGCTTATTGTTTCCTTTTTTAGACCCCACTCCTTCATGTGGTAAAGGTAAATTTCGCTCCCGGCCATCACGCCCCTTATTAATATTTGGATACGCCAGTGCTCATAAAAGACATTTTCATTCGTATATGCCATCAGACCCCAATTCCTTCTGTTTTCCAGAATATCTATCTACATATCTATATACTTATGCACGTATATTATCAGCACTAATACCGTCACCGTGAACTTTTTGAAAGACATTTCTATGATATCCCCAAAAAATGACATTCAGCTCACTTTGATATCTTCCTGTAGCTTAGTAGCTTCGTCCTGGTTCGTAAGGTTCCGTGATCGTTCGCGCAGTTTCGGAAAAAGTTTCCGAAGCCGATCTTCGAGCATTACATTTGCCTGAAAGTTCCTACTGGGGTCGATGTCTGATGTCGATGCCGCTGATGATTTTGAATTGTTATTTTTGTCGACGTCGAGTAGAGATTCCACACTTAAGGACTCGGGAGGAAAACCTAGTTGTTTGGTATATAAGTAAGCAAATAGAAGCAGAAAACTTGAAGCATTTACTGAAAGTAAAAAACTGAGAAAACAGCACAGGTTGCTAAAAACTTACCTTATAAGGCCCCACATGCTAAATGGTATGGATATTTTTCAAAAACGAAAAAACTGATTTATTTGGATTTGTCTGCCGTATATTTGCTTCTTAAACAAGAACTCGCCACTCATTCTCCTCATCCTCCTTCTCCCCTACCTCCTTTTCTTCCTCTCCCATACTCCTCCCCCTCTCCTCATCCTCCTCCTTCTCCCCCCACAAACATCGCGTTCTTTACTTTTTATTTATGATGACGACAGTGGCGGATCCAGGGGGGACGGGGGGGGGGGGGGGCGGGCCCCCACCCTGAGAATAAAACGTGTAATTTTACTTTTTTGGGGGAGATATTTCAAATTTTCGAGGGCCAAAAATAAAAATTAGTTCTCCCCCCCCCCTCCCACTGAGCGAATTATCGGCCGCCTATTTCGCCGCTAAATATTTTCTCATGAATTGGGCCCCCTCCCCTGCCGCCGGAAGCAATGAAGATGATGATGAAGATTTTGATATTGATGTTGTTGATGTTGTTGATGATGGTGACGATGACGGTGATAATGCTGGTGATGATGATGGTTATGATGATGGTGAAGATGTTGATGATGATAATGAAGATAATGATGATTTTGATGAGGCTAGGAAGAGAAGGAGACGAATATTTAAGCTATTTCCTTTTCAACTGACATTCACCTTTGAACTTTGACCTGATGAGTCCTCGCAGACAACCAGAGGATGATAACCCTATCTCCCTCTTCATCCTCATTCTCTCCTTGGTAATCGCTAAAAGATGACGTTCTAGCATTAGATTGGCGCGGTCCGTCGCTAGCTGTTCAATGGCTAAATTTCGCTCTTCTGCCAAATATCTGTATTAAAAGTCGAGTTGCAATATATTTTCATTCGAGGATATTATCATAAAATGAGACATTCAAACAAAGAAGCAATATGTTCAACAGTTCTGCTAAGTAAAGACCATGACGCTCCAACATTATGTGCCTTATAAATATGAGAGAGAACGAAACTTTGCAAACCAAGTCATAAATAAAATCAAAAGATGGATGCATTTTCTTACCAATTACGGAGATATTAAGTAAGACCAGTAGCAAAGCTGTCTGCGTTTTGAATCCAATTTGTCATCAAATTCCGGACTGAAAGATTAACAATGCCCCAAATTTTCGATTTGAATACTTGTACATGTATTAAATCTGACATATTCAGAAACCTCAATGTGGAAAATTTTACATGAATATATTTTTTAATTTTCCAAAGCTATTGCAGTTTCAATTAAAAATTTAGATCGCAGATGGATCATTATTATGATGAGCAGCGCGCTGCGGCGGGCTTTTACAAAATTGAGAAAGAAACGACTCGGAGATGATTTCGTAAAAAAGATGAATGGATTTGTATCCGACACGATGAAAGACGGGTCGATCTGGGGAGGTGACGACACGCTACTGATCGAGAGAGAGAGAGAGAGAGAGGGAGAGAGAGAGAGAGAGAGAGAGAGAGAGAGAGAGAGAGAGAGAGAGACATCGTGACCGACGACGACACGCTACTTATCGAGAGAGAGAGAGAGAGAGACACCGTGACCGACGACGAGGGTGATGCCGAATATGATGAGAACGATGGTGATGCTGATTTAATATGCTGATGTTGTTGATGATGATGATAATGGTGGTGGTTATGATGATGATGGTTTGATGCTGACTCTGGTGGATCTAGGGCGGGGGGGGGGGGGGGGTGGGGGGTCACAACCGGTAGTTGCCCTCTTTGGAACCCAAGTTTGTACACAAATCTAAAAAAATGTGCCCCTTCCCTTTTCACTTGATGGTCAATTTGTGTGAGATTTTATTTTGTTGTTGTTGTGTCTTTGCTGTTGCTTGTCAGAACGATGGTGATGCTGATTTAATATGCTGATGTTGTTGATGATGATGATAATGGTGGTGGTTATGATGATGATGGTTTGATGCTAACTCTGGTGGATCTAGGGCGGGGGGGGGGGGTGGGGGGTCACAACCGGTAGTTGCCCTCTTTGGAACCCAAGTTTGTACACAAATCTAAAAAAATGTGCCCCTTCCCTTTTCACTTGATGGTCAATTTGTGTGAGATTTTATTTTGTTGTTGTTGTGTCTTTGCTGTTGCTTGTCATCATAGTTTAGGAATGTCATAGTGCCCGCTGTTTTGCAAAATTATGAATCCGCCACAAGGTGATATGCTTCTCCTCAGGCTCATAATGATTTTGATGGATTCGATGTTGAAGAACAGTGATGAAAATGATGATGATAATAGTTATGATAGCCTAAAGACGCTAATGGTGACGACGACTATCATGATGATGTTGACGATAATTATAAATGATTACGAAGACTAAAACGACGGTGGTGGCGGCGATTGTAGTTACGACTAATTGTTCAAGCGCGATAGGTCTAATGCTTATTCATTGTGACTTTAACTCTTTACTATATGTGACTTATTTTCAAAATTGCAAATACTGTGAAGGCTCCAACAGTAGCGGAGCAAAATGGTAAAAGATTATCAAGAGGCGCGATGGCTCAGTAATTGAGCATTGGTTTCATAACCAGAAGTTCCTGGGTTCAAAGCCATGTCGATATGCTAGTGCCCATTTTCGTAATGTTATCAAACTTATCAAGTACTTGAAGCAGTCTCTTAATCCTGCCGGAGCGACCATTTAATATGCTGGGAAAGCCGGCGGCCTTCTGCATGGTTGCTTAGTTATAAGCATAGACTCTACTCAGGCTTTCTAAGCAGTCACGTAATAAAAAAAACATAGGTCTAGATCTAGGCCCTAAACCACCTTTCTTTCAAGAATTACGAGAATTGTTCTTACCTGTGCTTGTTCAGTGCCTTCCCGATCTTCATCCGTCGCTGATCCATCATCCGAATCAAACTCGTCTGACTGCAATGACGTTGCTGGGGATCGTGGTTTTTAGTTTGATGACGTTGGCAGGCATCATCATCGTCGATGACGTCATCGTTGTCGATGAAAAGATCGACAACTGTCGGTACGGAAAATCTGTCAAATAAAATCGGGAAATAAACCAACGCATGCACTGAAGTCAGAACAAAAAAAGCAATAATGTCGGCGTCTCTTTAAACTTTATTTCATGTCTCTCATACTCATAGACTACCTTACATAAATGATAAAGGACAACATTGACAGTGTGCAAACTTTTTCCCAGTGCACAAGTATAGCACAACCATAATTATTCGCCAAGCGAAGCAACTCAAGTTAAAGAATATGGGGGGGGGGAGGGGGCGGAGTGAGGGGGAGGAGGGGGGGGGGGGGGAGCTGGAGGGAGGGGGAGGAGGAGAGGTGGAGGTGGCGGAGGGAGGGGGGTTGTGTCTCCGAACACTTAACAGAAATAAAGCCCTCTCTTTTGCTTTCGGATTTAATGAAAATTATTAATCAAATTGCACCATCATGAATATTGATCCTGTATAATATTGTCCAACATGATAGAGTCTATAAAGCTTAGAAGATTTATGAATTAGATCTAGGCCTAGACCTACATTGTTACATAAAGTTCTTTAAATTTCTGTTTTAAAGCAACTTTCCGGATACACAACGGCTGAGTATGATTTATCATAGTAATAATAACAATAATCATTATTCTAGACTAATAATATTGATAGATACAAATAATAATGGTAATAATAATAATAACAATAACAATAATAATAGATAATAATGATATCAATTTCATCATCTTTTAAGATTAAGAAGAAGAAGAAGAAGAAGAAGAAGAAGAAGAAGAAGAAGAAGAAAAGAAGAAGAAGACGAAGAAGAAGAAGAAGAAGAAGAAGAAGAAGAAGAAGAAGAAGAAGGAGAAGAAGAAGAAGAAGAAGAAGAAGAAGAAGAAAAAGAAAAAGAGGAAGAAGGAGAGGAGGAAGAGGAGGAGGAGGAGGAGGAGGAGGAGGAGGAGGAGGAGGAGGAAGGGGAAGATTCGACACCATCCATACCTGCTATCTGTCCTCTTCTTGTAGAGATAGAACTGTTGAATCTGGTCCGCTGCTAACAGTAACATTTTGGACAAATCTGAAAGTCTTTATCTATATCACTCTGTTACTATAGTCTACAGCCTCTAGAAACTATCCGTTTGAAGACTGAAAAGTCGTAAAAATCACAAAAAGAGAGCATTGAGGCACTTCCTTTGCTTTAAATTCCTACCGGCTAGATGCTATCCAATTTTAATAATGTGCACAAAACGCGCATGCTTTTATACCGCATCCGCGCAGTCGCTATGGATACGGACCGTACTGGATCATCTGGATGTTGGGCGCGTGACGTCATAATGAGACAATGTTGCACACGCGCAAAAGGCATAATTTCGGTCAATTTCATCTCTCTCTCTCTCTCTCTCTCTCTCTCTTAAACACTGCTCAGTTTGCGTTTGTCTCTACTATCATTTCCTCTTCTTATCCTTTCCTGTCTTTATTTTTCGATTGTTTTCTCCTACGGCTCATCATCAACACATTCGCAGAATCCTTCTTCCCTGAAGTTGTAAAACTCTGGAATGCTAGTATACCTCAACCAAACGTGGACATCCGAAATCCAACACAGTCTTTAAATCTGCAAAGGTAAAAAAATAAACCAAATAGCATAACCCCTAAAATACATACTCTCGTCACGCCAAGTTATACTTCCAGTTATATAGTATAGCCATGTACGTTTATGCTATAGCGGACCTTTCGGAAGAGACGAACACAAGGTACAAGCATGGACCTACTAAGGTACAAGGCCATATCCAACGCCACCCACCCCTTGAATTTGATCCCCCACATAAAGAAAATGCCGAAGGAACTGCGTGAAAAGTGTAAGGAGAAACACAAATTGTCATATGTATTTTAGATTTGAACCGGTTTAAGTCACGATGCGGACCATCCCAAGACGAAAATCCAATTGAAACCAATTGAACACGAATTGAAATTTCAATTGGTTTCAATTGGTTTCAATTGGTTCCAATTGGTCTCAATAGGTTTTAACAGGTTTCAATGGGACTTTAATAGGACTTCAGATGGTTTCAATTGGTCCAGATTGGCCCCATTGGACAAATTGGCCCCATTGGCCTAGGCCCCATTAGACTTTAATGGGTCCCCAATTGGTTTCAATTGGTCCAGATTGGCCCCATTGGACAAATTGGACCCATTGGCCCCATTGGCCTAGGCCCCATTAGACTTTAATGGGTCCCCAATTGATTTCAATTGGACCAATTGGCCTTAATTTGGACTTCAATTGGTCCAATTGAAACCAATTGAAATTCCATTAAAGTCTAATAGGGCCAATTGAAATCAATAGAAATCAATATGACCAATGCTAAATAGAAACCAATTGGACCAATAGAAACCATTAGGACCAATAAGACCAATAAAAACAATAGGACCAATAGGACCAATAGAAACCAACAGAAACCAATAGAAACCAACAAATCTAGGCATCTCATGAATATTCATTATCACTTTACACGTGTCACAGAAAAATAAATTTATCATGATTTGTTAAGCAAATTATGATAATGCACATCAATTTTGTGATTTCTATTTTCCTTCGGCAATTATTAACCAATAGATTATTTTGTCTGATCATGTTACAATTACATTCACGTTTTAGCAATAGTTATATTGATTATATGATTACTAACCAATAAACAACATACATATTTAGTACATATATGTGTACGAGCCTGTGTCACTGTATATGTAATTCTTGAATTCACTTGTGATGAAGTTAATGCAAATGAGATTGGAATATACCTAATTGGTGGACAGTTGCCAATATCGATTATGAAGTATCAGTAATTTATCACTGGTTCTTCTAACTGGATCGATTTACCAAATGAATCCCCATTGAATGCCCCCATTTAATCCCAATTCAATACCAATTGGCAATTTGGAGTACATGGAAAATGAAACAATGGGTACCCCATTGAAACCAATTGGCAAATAGTCCCCATTGGAACCAATTGGCAATTGGTCCCCATTAAAACCAATTGCCAGTTGGTTTCAAGACAATGGGGACATTCAATGGGGATTCAATTGGATTTTCGTCTTGGATGCTTTTTGTTTGTATAATCAATGACCATTTAAAAAAAAATCTGTACATTTTGTCATCTTAATCCCTCTCTTACTCCATTCTCTCCCCCCCCCGGCCTAAACTGTATCACACTCCTACGATACCTGTGAGTGTTCATAAATTATTCTTGTTCTCAAAAAATGAATTCCTTACTTTCTGGATCATCATGTGCTATATCTTTGTAGTGTAGTACAAAAGTATGGTTGAGGGCTATTCGGCCTTCACAAGCCCGCGGCAACCCGACCACCGCGGAAATAAAAAGGTATTGCCTGGTATTTCCACGGATCTAATTACTCTTTTGCTTTATCATGTTTTTAAATAGCAAATAATGGATTAGTTTAGGGGATTTTAAACAATGATTGATAGTTACAATAATGTGGATAAATTTAAATTACTTTTTTTTTCATTCAGCAAAGACAGTAGCAGACGACATTTTACCCATAGTGCATTGTCAAACCTAAATACCATTTCTATTTCCGGTTGCCAAATACAAACAGCAACGACTTTTTGAGGCCAGAGGTAATTAAATATACAAATACATTGTTTTCTTTTGACATTTTAAGATACCTATGTATATTGAATTCTGAATTTGAAATTGATCTTGTGTAAATTATTGTCATTTGCAGGTTGGCAGGAAATATTACACTGTAATTCCTGTTAAAAGTAGTGGCACTTTCATGACAATATTTCATGACTAGTCCCATACGTTGGTATCTGTGGCTGTTACCTGTTGGTTAATTTTGTTAGATTTTGTCCACTCCAGCAAAGCATAGAGAGTCAATGCTAATGCGTATTGACCTCTAGCACTGCATACATGCTGTGAGGCAGGGACCTAGAACGTCTATACACAAATATACACACTACACAATATCGCATAGACTGTACACAAGCATGTCGATGCAGCTGTGTAAGCAAAGTTTGACACTAGACTTACAATTTGAATTTTTAAATTATTCTTTTTAACATCAGTAAGTTGAAAATAATGTATTTTACTGCTATTTAGGTGTCATCAATTGTCACTAAAGTACCGATTTTTAGTGAAATCAGTTGAGTTTTGTACAGTGGTGTTTGAAATGTTGAGAATCAAAAGCACAGCTTTTACTACACAGCCAGGATAGTGATGCTCCTATGTGTGGATTTTGTCAAATGTTCTGACGTCTAATAGCTGTTATTTTGATTGCTTTGAACTTTTTTTTGCTTGCAAAAATATATATGTGACCCCTGCATAAAAGGACTTTGCGATTGCATTGTGCAGCAATGCAATTTCACATGTGAAAGTATCAAAATTCAGAAAAATAAGTCAAATTAGATCTACTATCTAGGTCTAAATTAATTTAAAAAAAAAGGTCCAATTCACTTTCAGTCATAACAGCAGGAGACTAGGAGTATGCCACACATCAGTAGGGGCGCTGGTCCAAGAATAAGGATCGTCCGCACAAACGAAGATAATCTTCGTAAACGCGTACAGACGTGTTCGCAATCCCTGACGATTTTGATTTCTGATCTGCGCGTTGGCGATGCGAAAAACGGGTTGCATGATGATTTTCTTGAATCATTTTATATTGACTTGGTACAGATCGAGACTTTCACGTTATGATGAGCGATATATCCTCGGGAAGACTGACATCCTATAGAAGTAGGCGGTGAACTGGGGGTAATTTATTACGCGTAGTCTGTTTTTGTCATAAGCAGCGCGCAGATCGGGAACCTGAAACCGCAGAGCGCCGAAGGGAAAAAACGTCCGCGAAAATGTTGACGACCCTGATTTTTAAGGACGCATTTTTTCCGCATTTTCAAGGATATCCTCGTTTATGCAGACGATCCTCATTTTCGGACCATTCCCCCTACGGCACATGGCTGCATTAGTATACTTTTTGTGTATTAAAAACTGTTCAGACAACCTCTGTTGATTCTCAACATTTCAAACACCACTGTTCAAAACTCAACTGAGTTCACTAAAAATAGGTATTTTAGTGACAATTGATGACACCTACCGGTAAAATAGCAGTAACATACAATCTTTTCAACTTATCGTTAGAATTTTTTTTTGAAAGTTCAAATCGTGACTCTACTTTCAAATTTGCTGATCAGCCACTTAGTATTCATTGTGTGCATTAGTGTGCAATTGTGTGCAATGTGTGTATTGTGTGCAATTGCTGCCTCTCAGCACGTATACAGCACTAGAAGTCAACACGCATTAGCATTGACTCTATGCTTTGCTGGAATGGAGTTTACTCCAGGGAGCTCCAGAGCTCGTACAGGAAAACGATTCAAACAGAGGTTGGGTCACATTTTTTTGAAATGTGAAGAGGAAGTAGTTACAATTTTGATTTACAATGTTTTTTTTTACTCCTCTGGGCATCGTTCCAACCACTTGAAATTATAATTTGAAGAAGTCTTTGATGGGAAAAAGGGTAATTCTTCGTCCTAACCTGACGATTCATCATGTTGTATTGTCAATGCAACATTGTGATGAGAAAGTACACATGATTATTCATATTATAGAGTACTGTTCAATAAAAATTGCTGTATATCCCCAAAACAAGAGAAACAGAGCAAAACAAATTTGAGTAAAATCGGATAACTATAAAGGAAGTTATGAATTTTCGAAAAAGTATGGAACTTAGAAAATCACTCCACAAATTGCCGATTTGGTTATCAGTTTGTGACGTCACTGCCTCAATATTTATCAATTGCTTTATATATTTTTATCCCATTAATTTCCCTTTTTATCCCCCTAAACTTGATTTTCCCATGCCTTTGCCCAGGTTATGTACAAGAACTTTGAAGAATTTATACTATTTTCTTAATGTTGTATATCGTAAGACATAAGACATTATCATTAATTATTATATAAATGGTTTTTATCAAAATTCACATTTTTCATGATTTAACTGAAAAGAATTACTCTTTATTAGTGCATCCACACAAGGACTTATTACTATCAATTTAACTTGGATGCTGGTGTGAGGAAATTGTTTAAGGAGTAAATTGGAAATTAATATTTTCAATATAAGGAAACCATTAGTGGATAGTGAGGCAATGACGTCACAGACTCATGAGTGAGTTGCCAATTTGTCTTGTGATTCTTAAAGTTTTTCATCTCATTACAAATTTATAACATGCTTATTAGTTATCAGATTTTGCTCAAACTTTTTTTGATTGGTTTGTCTGATTTTTTTGCTTCTATTAAAGGTAAGTTATTTCCCCCCTTTAAGAAACTGTCTATTGATTCTCAAAATTCTCAAAAAACCACTGACTGTACAAAACTCAGTCACCAGAACTCACTCTAATCTGCACTTTTTTGATGGTTGAACCTCTAATAAATAAATGATATCTAAAAATAAATTGCAAGTTCGACTATAAAAGCAGTTTTCATTTCAATCACATGTACCCAGTGCATGTTATGAAAACAATGCATGTACTTCTGTACTTTTTTTTAATGATTTTAATCACTTCCAACATTCTTTGAATTGAGTTTTAAAAATTTACTTCTTACATATCTTCAGGTAATCAAGGGATGGTGCCACAGGAATACACTGAAAGTCATCTTGCAAGGAACTTGCACATACATGTACATGTAGGAAGTGAGGTATCACTCTGGAAGTGATCTTAGACAGCTGTTTATTAAAAGTGGGAGCTATACGTCTGCATCTTTGTTTTCCTTGACCCAATGGTGCTCCGGTTCCAAACATCCGTTGTCACCATGTCCTCGTTGCGCCCTGTGCTGAAGCTGAAGGTGGATGAACTCTTCCTGCGATGGTTGAGCGAGTCGGACACCCAGAAGGCCCTGCGGGAGGACCTGAAGATGGTGGTGAGGGGCGACGTCATCTTCTCCCCGCCCATGTCCACCGGGTTCCCCTTCAAGAACCACGGGGGCAGCCCCGCCTCGCCCCTCCTGAGGAGCTCCTCGCCGTCATCGACTCCGCCCTGTTCTCCGCCCCCGACCCTCTCCATCAGCCCCAGGAGCCCCAGGAAGAGAAGCAGTAGCTCAAGACTCTCAAGGTCACTTTCATCGTCATCTGCATCCCAGGTGAGTCCAGTCAAACATATGTTTTAAAGCACCACTGCACTTCTTATACATGTATGCAGCTTCTTGCGCCCTCTATAGCAAACAATGCCTAATCGGTGCCTGTTGATCCCCTTTTTCTTATGTTAATTGAGAGCTGATTTGATGAGATAACCACCTGTCAGTGACCTTGCAGGGAGGTCTAATCCCCCTGGCCAAACTAGTACAGACAGGCTTTAATTGAGTGATTATAATTTGAATGTCATTGGTAGTGAGAGAACGAGATGATTGTTGATTTTCGTAACAACTTCATATTTTATTGCAAAATATTTTTGCAGTGACAAAGTGGTACATGTATGTGTGTGATATGCTTGCATCAAACATTTGTGTTCAGATATTCCATGCATTACAAGTACAACCCATTTGCAGAAATTGTTATTTGAACATAAATGTTTTCACAAGGTATCCAGATTAGTTGTTTTAGGGTTTGTCCATGTACTGTACATGTACATGTACACTGTACTTGTATGTCAATTTGACCTGTATGTGTGGTACCTCACTGAAACCATAAGGCAAACCTTGTGTGTGTACATTGTACATGTACATGTACATGTCAATGGTTGTGCCCATAGTTTAGTTACAGCGCCATCATTGTTCAATGCCTGTCCATTGACCCTCCCCTCATGCTGTGAGTTGGTGACCAAGGGCGATGGCATTTTGATTGGTTGTGGGTTACACTGTGTATCGATATCAAGTGTCAAAATGACATACATGTACATGTAGTTTCAACATAACTTTTCTACATGTACATGGTAGACAATGTATACACTGTTCATTTTGTAGAAATCTTTAGGAAGACATGTGACTCAAGGAAGGCGAATTAGTTTATTTTTTGTATAATGAGACATGAGTATTTTCTTAAAGTACATTAACCCTGCTTCAATTTCCTTCATATTACATACTGTACATGGATTCACTTGAGAAGAGAGTGAATTAAGCTTAGGAAATAACCAGATTTGTTGGTTTTTTAGATGCAGAAGGGAATTGTGTTTTCACTGAATAAATTATTATTGCTGAGTTTTCAATATCAATTACCGGTAAGACAAAAAATCTAGCTCTGGCTGTTCTATATGTACAGCAGTTTTTTTTAATGACATTTTTTATTCGTATTTGAAAGTTCCACTCAAGATTAACTCTGGTTTTTCTTCTTCAATTATTTTATAGCCTGTTTAATTAGAAACGTGTTATATTTTGTAGATACATGTACTGTACATGTACGTATAGCATAAATAATAAATATTATTAAATGAGTTCATGTTCTTTGGGTACAAGCAGACAGAGCTTGCAGTCAATTAAATTGAATTAGATTTCATTGACTTCATGATGATGCCCTATACCCATGTTCTGTAAGCCTGCATTGTAGATCATTAAGAAATGAAATGATATATCTGTGTGATACATCTCAGTGTCAATGAACCGGGTCAAACAAATGTCAAACGAAAGGTCACCCCTCTCTCTTCAATCATCACCAATTATTCACCACAGGCCTATAGAGTC
Source organism: Strongylocentrotus droebachiensis (assembly GCA_035222895.1). Lineage (NCBI taxonomy): Eukaryota > Metazoa > Echinodermata > Echinoidea > Camarodonta > Strongylocentrotidae > Strongylocentrotus > Strongylocentrotus droebachiensis. The sequence goes on from JAVYIG010003104.1 coordinate 59,159, forward strand.
ACGCTAGGGTGTTGTTACAGGTATAATTGTACAAGAGAGACACTGACACTTATACAGTAGGAAAATGGTCATGGGATTTGATTTCTGATCATGTTGTTTAATATACATGTACATGTACATTACTATGTGATGGTTAATTTAACAACTGTGGTAAACCCCAAACAAAGGCTCAACCCGGACACGATACTTTGTTGAAGTATAATGCCAGTACATGGGGACATACACTGTAGATCTCTATTTAAAATAATAGGAAAGTTGTTGCGTGACGTCACGATCCATGCACTGACCAAATTGCTAATATGAGATTTACATGGATTTAATAATTTTACATTTCATGATTTCAAACATTCATACCTTTAAGTCAACTCCTTTGATATTGGCCTGATTTATTTCAAACTTCATCATTCTCTTTCTGTTATTTATCTGCTTCCATAACCATGAAGATGTTACAACTTACAAGGGTGGATTGCCCTTTAAATTTTCTTTGAAATTTATATAACAGTTTCTCAACATCTACAAAATGTAGTACACTTGTAGAATGGCGACTGGCTGGAATGCTCCCCAGGGAGTGGAAAATGTGCATACATTGTGTGCAGGTACATGTAAGCCTGAATCCGATGACCGGGGTAATAATATATCTGTACAGCGCTTAGGCACATCGTTGGATCGATGTATTGAGCGCTATATAAACACAGAATATTATTATTATTATTATTATTACACTGTAGTACATGTACATCTTGTGCCCATTATTTCAGAGTCTGGATTGCATATTGTTCATGTGCAGGACGTTGGTTAGATTGTATGTAGACCAATGTACATGTAACAGGGTCATATTAATGTCAAATGAAAGGTCATCATCTGTCACCATAGACCTACATGTACTTCAAATTTCCATGCTGCCACTCACTCTTCACACTGTTCTAACTCACCTCCAGTCCTCCACATATTCCTGTGTTTAAATACAACCATTAACCTAAAACGGGGGGTTTATTTATCAAAAGAGGAAGTTCAGAAGTCCACCTTAAACATTACTTGCCAGGAAAAATATTAGAAGCAAGTCATGGAAAGTTTAAGGAAAACCTATTAAAGGACAAGAAAGTTATTCATGTTTAAATTTTGTAATAGAACAAATGCAAATTAAGTTTTCTCACAGTAATTTCATTTATTTGATTAATTTCTTTTTCATTTTTCTGAAGAGCTCTCTCAAAGCTAAAGTGTACCAGTCACCTAAAAATGTGTACAGGTTAAATGCATAAAATCATCCTAAACAAACTTTACTCAGGATTTGGGGGGGGGGCTTACAGAACAGAAGTCAGTAAGAAGCAAATGAAGAGTCTCATCCACCATTTGCTTCTGTGTAGAGAGTGTGTCCAAACTTGTAACAATATCTCATTTAATAGATAGAAGTATTAATATTATTTTTTATACATGTACTCGTACTTTAAATGGGTTTTTACACACATGTTTCAATCAGATATGAATATTTATGTCTGGAGGCCTGACCTTTAATGTTGACCATTAACTTCTACTGCGACATGGTACCCCTAACATACAGAGCAGATTAGCAAAATATGTTTTCCAATTCTCTGCTTTTGTAAAAATTAAAATAAAAAAAACTGACACTAGCCAGACAATGTCAATACTACATTGTACACATGTCTGAGTATGCCTATTAATTTTTTTTTAAAAGCCCCTCACCAGAAACAGAGAGAGAGAGAGAGAGAGAGAGAGAGAGAGAGAGAGAGAGAGAACTTAAATAAACAAAAACTGGGGATGAGTCATACGAAAAATACACCCAGATATTTGAAAATATGGGACATTCTTAGTCGGACTGCTGCTAATTTGCTGAAAGAAATCAGATGAACCCAAACAAAATGGACGTTGTATTTCACACCACATTGACATTAGACAATGTCAACCACATTTTTTAACAGAAGATATCCATTAAGCAGCTGAGATATATAGAAAAGCTATCTTTTTTCACTTTTTGAAATCTATTTTTACCCTTCAAAACGTATAATGTCTGTTGTGTTTGGGATGGCATTCTTTTAATATGACATTGACAATTGACAATGATGAATTTGGAATATGGGGCTTTGTCTTGCTTTAGCTCTGTTTTTTAGGATACTGAACTAGTGTTTTGTGGGAAAGTTCCCCCTACCGGTATATACAATTCTTCTATTTTATTATGAGGGGTGGGGAGGGGGGGGGGGGGGGGGGCAGGGGGTAATGGTTCAATTTATTGGTCTGAATCTGATTCTCCCATTGTAAAATTTTGTAACTTCAAATCTAGACAATGAATGCCTATCTTGGTGTCAATTTTAATTGTCATAATTCCTCAAAAGTTCATTCACCCTGTGCTTCAAGTTTAATAGGACAAAAGAGTTAAAAACTCCACTGATGTTATGTCTTGCACTGAAAGTCAGTGTCCTCTGTTGTAATGAGTTTATGAGGCGGGGGGGGGGGGGGGGGGGGGGGGGTGGGGGGTAATGGTTCAATTTATTGGTCTGAATCAGATTCTCCCATTGTAAAATTTTGTATCTTCAAATCTAGACAATGAATGCCTATCTTGGTGTAAATTTCAATTGTCATAATTCCTCAAAAGTTCATTCACCTGTGTTTTAATCGGACAAAAGAGTTCAAAACCTGACTGATGTTATGTCTTGCACTAAAAGTCAGTGTCCTCTGTTGTAATGAGTTCATAAAGCACTCACTCAAACTTTTTACTGTGCTCCTACGATTTTAACAGCTTGAAGTCTATCGAATGACCTGTTTTTACTTTCACCAGTTTCAGTCTCGTTCACACGTAATATGTTGAACCATCTGAGAAGATGGGTCAGCAAAATGAAAAAATGTAAATGAATCGCAAATGGACATTTAAAAAAAAGGCTGATGTGCACAACATTTATACTTTAAAAATTTCGGGGGCTACTTTTCAAGCTTGCTTGCATGAAAATAACACTCTTTATTTTGTTTTGCATTGAACTCTATGCAATTTTGGGGGGCTCTTTTATGACTTTCAGGGGCTCTTTCTGGCATTTCTGGGGCTAATTCGCCCCAAGCCCCTGTGTATTCCCCCCCCCCTGATGCATAAATACATTTATTTTTATATGTTTATTACTTACCGTACATGTAATTATAAGGTACAGAAATGTTTGTTTTGATGGCTTTTTTAGTCAGTTGTTTATGTGTGAACATGACCAATGCCTTAGATAGTGTGTAAGCAGGTCATGAGCGATCCAAACTCATTCCATTTAGGTTTGCCCCAAATTACCTCAAAAGAGCAGTCAATAATCATCAAAATTGGGTCAGGCCATGATTACCTGATTTTTGTCTCGCCTGCGTAGCAAAAAGCGAGACATAGGCGCCGCTTTTCCGGTGACGGCGGCGGCGACGGCGGCGGCGGCGACGGCGACGGCGACGGCGTCAACATCAAAAACTTAACCTAAGGTTAAGTTTTTGAATTTTTGATATAATTTTTAAAGTATAGGTTCTTAGTCAATGAAACTTGGATTATAGGGTAATCAAGTATCCCCAATCATGTGAGTAGAATTTCAGATCACAAAGTCAAGGTCAAAGGTCATTTCAGGTCAACAGACTTGGACTATGTTGTAGCATCATCATCGAAAACTTAACCTAAGGTTAAGTTTTTGAATTTTTGATATAATTTTTAAAGTATAAGTTCTGAGTCAATGAAACTTGGACTATAGGGTAATCAAGTATCCCCAATCATGTGAGTAGAATTTCAGATCACAAAGTCAAGGTCAAAGGTCATTTCAGGTCAACAGACTTGGACTATGTTGTGGCATCATCATCAAGATTTTCAAAATGCTTCGTTATTTTTCAACCGATTTTGATTCTGATTGTTTCATATGATAGGGCTAGGAAGGGGATTTAAAACTTGTACACAGAATCGTGAAATTCATTATCTACATATTTATGTAAATTTATTTGAAATCACAAAAAATGCTTCTTCTCCTTCATTTCTCGACCAATTTTGATTTGGTTTGCTTTATCTGATAGAGCTAACTTTGGTACACTAAATTTCTACACCGAATTTTGAAATTGTTCTCCATTAATTAATAATAGTAATTTATGCAAATTTTTTCCAAAAATAACAAAAATTGCTTCTTCTCCCTCATTTCTTGACCGATTTTGATTTGGTTTGCCTTATCTGGTAGAGCTAAATTTGGAACACTAAACTTCTACACAGAATTTTGAGATTTTACTCCCATTGATTAATTATGATAATAATGCAAATTTATTCCAAAAATAATTTAAAAATCACAAAAAATGCTTCTTCTCCTTCATATTTCGACCGATTTTGATTTGGTTTGCTTTATATCGTAGAGCTAACTTTGGTACACTAAAGGTCTACACAGAATTTTGAAATTGTTCTCCATTAATTAATTATGGTAATTTATGCAAATTTATTCCAAAAATAACAAAAATTGCTTCTTCTCCCTCATTTCTTGACCGATTTTGATTTGGTTTGCCTTATCTGGTAGAGCTAAATTTGGAACACTAAACTTCTACACAGAATTTTGAGATTTTGCTCCATTGATTATTTATGGTACTTTATGCAAATGAAATGAAATTATGTCCCTTCCAGGGCATCACATTTTTATTTTTTGACCAGTTCAAAAGTGTACCACGATATTTGTTGTTGCGAGATGCGGATGAGCACTACAATGTACGTCATTGACGTTCTGGTTTATCATATTGAATTGCGTTATGCAGGCGAGACCGCCGAGAGCGTTTCCCTTGTTTGAGATTTACAGCTTGTGAGATAATTTATTTCAAAGTCATCCTGAATTAATATTTCTAAGGAAACTTGTATAAATTGTGAGGCCCAGCAAAATGGGAACAGAGTTTGAGAGCTTTCTAATGACCAGCAATATTGAGAGAAGCAATTAATAAGTATGAGTTATATCTTACAAGTAATTCTATCTCTGCAGCAGAAGCTTATAAGTGCGGTACATTCAAATACAGCTAGTTTTTGAGGTTTTTTTTTTGGAAGAGACCCAAACACTCACTATCCTTTTTTTTTAAATTTTAACAATTGCTTAACTTTTTATGTATTTTGATACATGTAAGTTTGAATCATCAATATATTTTACATTTACAATGTAGTTTGTACATCTTGCTTGAGAAATTTATTTTTGTGCACTGCCAAAATTGTAAGACCACTTTACCTTTATAATATGAACCTTTGCCATTCTGTTTCTCCTGTTTTTCTGCTTTCATTCAAATCAACTTATTTCAAGGGTTTGATTGGCCTTTAAAATATGAACTGGGGTTGCCAGGATTCTCCTCGCTATCCAAATGTCAAAAGTACTGTGTGGGCTGATAAATATCTTAACAGATTTAATGGTGAGGTTCTGATGTACAGGTACAAGTAATTTATAATTTAAAGCCCATGACAAATGTGCTTGACATGTCTGATTGTTTATTTGATAACATTTAGAATTTACCTCTAGCCAATTTTTTGCTCACATACATCAAGTGATTTGATCAAGTTATAAATTGAATACATTAAGCATGCCTATACATTTGAATCATTATGATGTGCTACACAAAAATGTCAACTGTTCAATTGATTTTTCTCAAGTACTAAACCATGCATGGCCTAGGGTACTAACTTCGTGTATACTGTATCAGGGAACAAATTAATTAAACAATTTTGGGGGCTACTTTTCAAGCTTGCTTCCATGAAAATAACAATTTGTTTTGCATTGAACTCTACATGTATGCAAAATTTTGGGGCTTTTTTATGACTTTCGGGGGCTCTTTTGGGCGTTTCGGGGCTGATTTGCCCCGAGCCGCTGTGTATTTTCCCCCTGTATTGTAATGTGTCAGTTCTTCAGAAACTCAGAAAAGGAAGTCACCATACTTGACAGGGTGTACATGTACATGTACCGTATGCCCTCTTTTTAAAATTCTGAAGACTCTATGTTGTTGATTTCTAAAGATTTTTTAAAAATCTTTTAAAAATCTTTCCTTTCCATTTTCCTCTTTTTGTGTGCATAACTTTGAAATTATAAGTACAACTCCAAAATCTGATGTCTTTTCTTTTTTTGTAATCATCAGGAAAATAAAATTTGAATTGTGCCCCCTTTTTTCATATAAAATGTTGGATCTCCTCTTATGATTAAGGGGGGGGGGTAGGAGAGGGTAATTTGAATACAGAAATGATAGATAGAAAAGACCAATGGAAGGAGAGATAAAGATAAAGATAGAATCTTGTTTACATATTCTGTAAGCTGCATTTACGGTACTCTGCAACCCAAAATCGTCATTATACTTCTCACATTACCGTGTTTCAAAAATGAGGAAAAAAAATTGAAATAAAAAAAATCCAACTCTGAAGTGTGATTTTTTTAAGACTCCTGCCAGAGTTTCACCGATTTTTTTTTGCAGTTCAAAAGCAAAATTCAGTAAGATACTAATTTTTGTTCACTTGACTCTCTTTGTTCTATGCATGCAGGGCACCATTTTCTCTATGAATTTACTTTGAAATGGAGATTTTATCTGATTTATTGCGAATAAAAGACATATCGTGTAAACGAAACTGATTCATGAATGTCAATCGTGGATTAAAAGGAGACTAAAAGGGTACCCAGCAGAGGCGACCGCTGCGCCCCTAACCAGCTAGTCCCACATTCCAGCCACGTCTCCTTTTATGGTATGTAGGGACAGCAGGGACTCGCTAGTCTTGGCTTCCAGCCTTCAGAAATGGGTTTGCGGTTACGAAGGATGTCTGTGTCATAAACCGTTTTCGTAGTTTAACCAAATTAAATGCATTGTGAATTGCATACGTCTTTGTCTTTGTTATCATATTGCAATAGAAGACAAATTGAATATTTTTTGTGTTGTTAAGGTAGGGCACGCCACAATTTTTGTCTGACCTAGTGATTATTGAGATACTGTAATATACAATACTTTACCACTCAACCAAATAAGTGTGGTTTAAATAGTTATTGTGTTAGCCTTCATAATATTTTTGTATTGTGACTGTTATGTGAACAATAACTGTGAATTAATGCAAGGTTGGGTTGGAAACTTTCAAAGTTGGAACAGTGATCGAATATCTATTGTCTTTCAGCAGTGAATGGTAATGAAATAAAGGAAAGAAGCACTGTTAAAAATAAATTTAAATACAAAATACAGTGAAATGCACTACACACAGAATTAGTATTTATCATGGGACGTCCCACTCATGTTGCATGAATTTTGTCCCAGGTTCTAAACTATCTTTTCAAGTATACAGTTTGAGTTGGTTTGTTTATTATTTTTACCCAGACAGTGTTTTTGTTCATTTGTTTGGTACAAGCAGTACAAGCAGTGAAAAAAATACACGGGGGCTCAGGGCGAAATAGCCCCGAAATGCCCAAAAGAGCCCCTGAAAATCAGAAAAGAGCCCCCTTAAATTTGCATAGAGTTCAATGCAAAACAAATTTTAGAATGTTATTTTTTATGCAGGCAAGGTTGAAAAGTAGCCCCCGAAAAATAAATATTAATTTTTTCCCTGGGTACAAGCCTTGGTTAGCATTCATACTATTTTCTGGTTCCTTTTAACCTTTTATGTTATTGGATAAAACTGTTTTGATATACCTATGGCTATTGTTATTACTAGTGTTTTCTTTTGGATGATAAATTTCTAGTTCAAGTTCAACTTTAAGTTCTAAAGAAGATTTACATGTAGCTTGAGGTTGAAGGCCGTTAAAGAGCAGTCATTAACCTTACTTTTTGTTGGAAATTTCTACAATGTACAACATGATGTAATATTCTTCCCCATAGGAATTAAAAAATGAAGGCTGACAAACTATTGTCCTCTTTTTAAATTTTTAATAGTTTATATTTATCAAAATATATGATCAAACATAACTTCCACCTGTGTATCATGGAGTGCACTGCTTGTGCATAAATGAATAATGATTACATAACTTTCATGATTACGTAGCCAGTATTTTGTCTCCGTGTATTTCACAATTTGGTCTGCAATTACCTTTTTCTGCTCATGCATGCTCAGACTGCAACTATGAACTGGCTTTTTGTGCATACATGAACATCATATAAACATCAGATGGAGTCTATTCACCACTTTCGAAAGTGAAGAGCAAGACTACCCTTATTCTTTGCTGTTCTATACTCTAAATCTTTATTGGACTTATAGTCTTAAAGGTAAAGACCAGTTTTGGAAAAGCCCCCCTCTCAAAAAATGAAATGGAAGCTCTTATTACCAATCATGTGAAAGAATATGTTTCGTCTAATACGTAATGATACAAATTTTACAGAGAAACCACCTACTAATTGATATATTTGGTAAATATTATATCTATTTGGACCTGATAGATATCGCGCATGTGTCGCGTAGTAGGCCTATACATCTTTATGTGTACAGTGCTTGTAACTTTACCAAGACTTGGGCCAAATTTCTTATCATTTTGATGATTCCAGAACCTTGCAGTACACACCAATACATGCTAGATGATCAACCTTTTCTGATTGATTCCACAACGTTTCTTTTACAATGTAATCACATGACCATAACTGGTCTTTATCTTTAATGAGTGACTTAAAACCATCAATGAAAGGGGAGATTCTTTTGTCCTCTTTACCAGGCCTCAGCCTTCTCTTTAATGATTGCATGCTCTGTATCCTTCACCAAATCTACATGTATAGCATTGCTAAATGGAATGCATAATGAGTGTGGTAGTCAAAAGGTTGGTTATAATTTACTCAAAAATATAAAATACCCCAAAAATATTTAGTGGGCAATGGCAATTGCATGTGCATGTCTACCAGTCTAGTATTGATGGCTTACAAAACAACACATTTTGGCTGCAGATTGTAAGATATTGTAAGATGTTATAAGCATTGATTTTAATCAACAGGATTGGGATGGGGGGGGGGGGGGGGTAGGTCTTCCAATTTTACAATGTTATAATGCCTTGAACTTTGATTGAAAATTTTTGTTTTCTTCAAATGCTACAGTAGTACAGTGTCCTAAATTAACCTTGATGCATTGTTTGCAGACAGAGAAATATGATGAACCACAAACCCCAAAGAACAAATAACAAGCTTTCAGAAGTTAAGTAAATATGACATTAACTAAGGGTAACTCAATTTACCAACAGTAAATAAATCAATAATGTTCATGGAAATGGAAATGAAAATATTGAAGCAAATAAACAGATGAATATAAACATGCACAACCCAGGTCTGATCACGAGACTAAGCTGCTGCCTGCCGTTGCGTTTCATAACACACTTGCACATGTGTACCGCCTCACAGATGTACTGTTTGTAGCGCTCTGAGCCCAAGCCAGCTCAAACCAAAAACCCAGCTCACACCAAAATCCCACCAAGCAAAAAAGGTTGCTGATGGACAAAGCAATAAGAGGATTTACAAATCGAACAGATATTTTTCTCCACCACCATCTTGTTCATCTTTGATGTTTCGCTAACGACAACGACGAACAGGGATGCAGCATCCCTCAGGAGCCGGTTGCCAGGGGTGACGTGAACTCGCTGGTAGAAAAGGACACAATTTAGCAAAGTGCCCGGTGACATTCAATAGATCTTTGGTAGGGGGATGCACCATTAATGTGAGTGAACTCTAAATGCACATGTGCGTTTAAAAGTCGCGTATGATTAGAGAGAGGGACATGGGAGAGTGCTTGGGGAGTGAACTTGCCGGTGTGTTCAAAAGATTATTCCATCCTCCGAGCAACGGTCGTGAAACCCGCGCCTGATGCTTCGAGGAAGAGGAAGGAGGAAAAAATAACGGAGTCTGAGAGAACAATCGAGGGATTTCCCATTGTCTGGGTTTGTTGATGCAGAGCGGTCCGCTGGATCGGAGTGGAGTCAGCACCAGAGGAGGAGGAGAGGAAAAAAAATTAATTACCTCATGCATCGGAATGCTGGCAGTCTGAGGACCTTATTGAACCATTCAGAGGTTTTTTTATTTGATTTGTGGATGTGAGTGTTAGCAGGGGAGAGACCCGGTTGGATAGCAAAGATATGACTCACAAGAGTAGACAGATATACACATGCATGTGGATATAACTAAATAGCTGTGACATTTCAAGAGGATCATCATATTCTTGGAAGATATACGTTGCGTGGTGTTTTGGGGCACGTAAGGCGAGAATTTACACGGCTGATGACTGATCCATGTGCATCTGCTAGCCTGCAGAAATCATATCTCTGGAATGCAGGCCTACTTGTGGCCGCTATTTTTGCTGGTAGAGGGGATATTAATGGCTAAACATCGTGTCCAATTACTTCAAAGATTATCAGGGGGTGCTCTCCTGATTTGAATCCAGTATGTGCAGAGTCACTATCTATATCTTGGTGTACGTTCGATATCAAATTGGCAACTGAAGTCTCCAGCATTAGTTTTAAATATGTCAACATTCTCCTTTTATTGGAATAAGGTCGATCTTCTCTGATTTGTATTTGAAGACCAAATTTGATCTTCGGAAGGTGTGAGCCAATGTTTGTTTGGACAACCTTGTGTCCCGGAAAAATGATATTGCGGAATCCCCTCAGGCTCAACCACCACAAAAGGAAACATTAGTACTTGTCATGACTTGAGAGTGTTTCCGTCATGATTCATAAGAGGAACTTAATCTTTGTGATATGGGAATTTCTTAATAGTGGTTTGATACCATGTTAAAGGGGGATGTGTGCTCTTTACACTACATGGATATATCAAAAGTAAAGTGCTGTACCATTTTTAAGGAGCTCTAAAATATCCATTTGGTTGGAATTATTTTGATATCTTTTTCTCATGAAACGGGAGATTCCTGTGTATATAATGCCGAAATGTCACCCTGCCCTCAAGCCTGCCAGCTACAAACTCGTCGCTTCCCGCGTCATGGTCTACTCCAGTGTGCACGTGGACCAACGGCACGTTCGCGCCGTCCACAACTGCTTCCTTGGCTGTCCGTTCAGCCCGGAGTTCGCCCGCGACTGCGAGACCCAGACGAAAGACCCTCGACCTCCGAAGGCCCGCATTCAGGAGCGCGTCCTCGCCGAGTCGCCCTTCATATGCCGGGCCATCCACTACGGCTTCTGCACCGTCGTCGCGCTTCCGCCGGGCGTCATCCCGCGAGATGACGAAGACATCGAGGAGAAGCGAAAGAGCAGCGAACTCCTCCAAACGTGGCGAAAAGACGAACCAAAGACCGACGATAGGAATTTCCCTGACCTAGCACTCAAGTCGGAGCCTGCCAAGGCTGAGTCGAAGGTCGTCAAGGAGGTCCCCCTGAGCAATAATTTACCGGACCTTGTAACGTGTAACGACCTGTCTGAAATAGAGCGGAAAAACTTACTGAAAAAGACAGCAGCCAATGATCTTGCCAATAACAATGTTGTTCATATTGATGCGCCACGGAAACTTGTTAATATTAGTGAGTCGACGAGGGCGAAAGCTGATATTCATCATTCTCAGGATTTAGCTAAGGCAAAACCAAAGGTAAATGTTAGATGATTTGACTGTTGAGAGGCTGAAGGGCTGAAAGGCATCAACACTATGTAAGAGTATATTGTCATTTAATGCCCTACTGGCTCTTAGCAGATATATTCACTGTGGCAACTGTAAAACCTCCATGTTCATGATGTATTCCAGAATTCAGTCATATTGATTTTTCCCCCTTCTTTCTTTCTTTTTTTGCTACATGTCATCTGCCTTGTAGAATGTTATGACATCTTTTTTTTTAGTCAGTACCGGTATACACACATACTGTATGTGCCAACTTACTATCAAATGCCAAGACGATGAAAATGCAGTCAAACAGTTTCTGTATGCAGTATTTTCAATATTTTATGAAAGTGAAGTGATAAACTCAGTGATAAAATGTGAAACAATTAGGACAAGGGATAGAGAGAGAGAGAGAGAGTACCGGTAAGGGAAAAATGAGAGAGAGAGAGAGAGAGATAAAAAAATATCTTGGCTCCACACTTTAATCTGTAGGGGTCCAAAGTTTTTTGTTTGTTGTAAGAGTCTTTAGGGCCCAGACTTAGATTTTAGATGCCTGTTAGTGTAAAGCCCTGTGAATATACTAGAGCTACATGTAGGACAGAAATAATGACAAACAGAAAAGAGTAAGACTGAAGAAAAAAGAAAAAAAGGAAGGAAATAGTAGTAAAATAGAGTGAGTGAAAGTGAAATGTAAAGAAGAAGCAATGAAAACAAGTACAAAGATGAAAGTGAAATGTCTGAAATCAGTGACATACCAATCCTCTGAACAAACAAGCATTTAATGACTGAGTCCGACATATATATTGTACATACTGACTGGTTAATTAACTTAATTAGCACCATGTTCATGACCTGCTCTTCTGGCATTCCAGAGTTCCCCTAACATGAATTGACATTTATATGATATAGTGTTCATGAAGCCTACAAATTATGAGGAGCCCTTCATTTTTAGAATTTTATCAAATTGGTATATTTTGTGTAATATTCTCCACCAAGAGACGTATGATGACGTTCGACCAGTCCGTACACCACAAGAGCATTATCATCAGCAAAAGGGCATCGGCTTTAAGGCAAATCACATACCGCCTTGCTTCCAAACGAGTTTGAAATTGAATCGGATGGAAATGCTATGGAGATGCAAGCGTGAAATAGAGACAGTTTGATGCCTCCCCCTCCATTCTTGTTCAAGGTAAATTGGTAAACAGATCTGCCACGGCATAATGGATGGCACGTACCCCGATGATTCGCAGACACACAGAAGTTTAATAAAGAGGAGGTTGGGTTTCGTTAAGAGTGAAAAAGAATTTGTGACCTTTCACATTCTTTGTAATAATAATAATATAATAATAATACCGTATTCACATTTGTATAGTGCTGGAGTACGTCTATGATTTAACTGATGCTGCAATCATAATTATAAACCTTTAGGTCAGTCAGGAATCCCATGACTTTTACAAGCCGATCGCCTGTCTGATTATCAAAATATATATGATAAGAAATTGAAATTTTATTTTTTCGTTTTCCTAACGATTTTTATACCACTACAGTCTATTGGGGAAAATGCGTTTGGTAAAACCGGTCACTTAAAGATTTTTACCTTTTGAAGCACTTCATGATCATTTTGAAGCAAAAATTTTCATTTAGGGCTTCAATATTACAACACCATATCACAGACACTGATAACACGTAGGGCCGTGCATCTCAGATTTGTAAAACTGGAAAGAAACATTGTTAAACAATGCCTTTAAAATGACTTGTGAGAGGGCTAACCATTGCATAAAAATGATAAAATAGTTCCAATAAAATAGCCGGGTTACAGTTATTACTTCTTTTTTTTTTCCCTGTAAAGGATTTCAACAAGATTTTGAGACCTCACTTGACTCACATCTAAGATTGACTTTGAACGATGATGTCATCAACAGATATACCTCATATCTTCCTGGGTCACATGAGAAGATAGTACACTGTATATCCGGTCATTCACTGCAGAAATATGTGTACTTGCATGATGATACACCAGTCTTTTAATGGCACTGCATGCTATGAGCAAGGGTACCAATAAATCTGATGATGTCACAAAACATGTCTGGGAGATGATATCATTTGTTTTGTTTTTTTCACTAGTACAAAAACTCAAACAATGTAACAGTTTTTAAAAGTACCTTCAATTAGCTGTTATTTTCCCATTTGTTTAAATATTGAAAAATAGAAAGCAAAGTGCAATCAAATTCCTGAAGATATTATTGCCTCCAAAACCAGGAACTTCTTACCCCTTGTATTAAAGAATTGCTACACCCTCAAGGCATTCAAGAAGTGTCTGAACACACATCTTTTCTACAAAATTTGTCATAATATTTTTCTTTGTTTGTAATGTAAAAAGCTTAGTGTGATAATATATCCTTCTTCCTTTTTTTGTTAGTATTTCTGTTGTAGGCACATTTAATATCTTATGAAAAGGCACTTTATTAATAAAATATATCATTATATGGTTCTACATGTTCAAAGATATCTATGCTTCTCAAATTAGATGTACACATAAATACTGCTCTTCTTTATTATCTGCTACTGTCTGTCATACAGCTCTTCTTTGAAACACTACCTGTTTGAGATTTATTGATCCATCCGAAAAACTTTGATAAGAAATTACATTTGCAGTGTAGCAACCATATCAGCTAGGCTCCAGCTTTAAGAAATGACCTATTAAAATGAGGAGAGCTAACGACCAGCTCAATGTAATGACGTCATTGCAAAATTCCTCATCTTATACCAAGAGTCAGGTGCATCCATACAAGTTTTTGTTCTTGGGATGTATTTTGGGAGGATTGTTTTTCTATATCATTGGAGAGGAAAAAGATTAATACACATGGCTCAACATTAACTAGGTTCCACTTCTAGCGCACTTGGCTCCCAAAATTAAATCTTTGGACAACCCCCCCCCCCTTGAAAACATAAAAATATTTATAATTACAAAATGATTATTATTATTTACAAATTATGCATACATAACTCATAATAAGAATTGAAACGTATAACACAAGGTAAAACAAGTGATATGCAGTTTCTCTATCTACCATGAGACACAAAATATTGAGAGCAACTTATTTCCCTGAACTGAAGCATGTATTCTTTCTACCAGTATTTAAACAGTCTTGTCTTCCTGTTCAGTGGAAATTTAGGGGAATTAAATCTTGGTATGGATGGAACCCTGCCCCTGTCAACACATGTAGAGGGATGGGGGCTACCGGTCAGCTAATGTCTGTCATGCAGTGCACCAAATTACTCTAATTCTTTGTGTCCAAGATGAAATGACGAGAGATTGGTGTAATTATAGATAAGTCGTCCGTCCGCCAAGGCCCCGGGCGGTACATCTGAAACAATTTCAGTGATTATAGAAAGCTGGCTGTCAATGGTTTGGAAGCGTAAGATGCAATAGAAGAGTATGTGTGTTATATAAGTGCAAACACTATTCTCATCATATACATGTATGTCTTATGATGAATAGTTTTGGGGGTCCATAATTGCATTTCAATTAAATTCAACAGTGGTCTTTAATCGTAGCCAAAGGCTGAATTGAGCATGTTTACATTGTCTTGAATACCGGTACAAACTTTACATAAGATCATACCAAATGTGAATTACATGTACATGTACATTGAAATTTATATTTCATTTACAAAAATAATGTAGTTATAACAATTTCAAATGCATTCACATAAAAGGGTTACCGGTAAAACCTTTAAACTGTCTAAAAATATCAAACACATGTTTAAAAAACTTGTTTGCTGCTGTCTTAAATAGGGTAAATATTACGTATTGGTGATATTGAGGTCAGTGCAAATATGAGCTTTAAAATATAGACATGTTATTGTTATTATCATTTATTTGCAAATCACTCAATCTCAAGTACAAAGTAAATATCATAAAGCAAAATTACATGTAATAGGAATTTGAGAGCCCATTTTCTACCTCATTTCCCCAGGATGCCAGAGGCAATTTTTTAAAATAAATTCCTATGATTATGTGTTGAGTAAAAGGGAACCAAACCATAAAGGTAGTACATGTACAGTATGTATAAAATCCATTGACTAAAAATGTTTGTATTCTTTATTCTATGGTTAATAGTTAAGGAGTACAAAGAAAAGAAATGTTAACATAAACTGTTTTCTCAAAGAAGCCAAGTCAAACTTTGCTTCCCTACACAACCTGTTGTTGATTTTAAAAGGTTTTTTGCATTCTTTTATTTATTTATTATTTTAATGTTAATCTTGTAATAGAAGATATTTAAAGCTAATTTGTATAATTTTTTCTTTTGTTTCTAGTTGTTTCAAGAGCAGAGGGAAGCAAACAAACGTCAGAAGTCACAGCAGATCGTCAATGTACCGCAGTTCTACTTTCCCTTTGGCAAGCCTGTAGCCAGCGAGGAGAACGAGGCCGTACTCAAGCGATTGACGGAGGTCTTCAAGGCACTCCCGGATCAGAAGGCTAGCAAAGAAGACATGGATAAAATTACTCAGGTAATAAGTTCTCCCCTTACCTACATGTACCCATCGATTCTTCCCTCTCTTAAAACTGCACCCTCAACCCCCCCCCCCCCCCCCAAAAAAAAAAAAAAAAAAAAAAATATATATATATATATATCCCTTTCTCTGTTTGTCTCCCTCAAAAATATTTGAGTTTTTTGTTATATCAAATTTTAATTTGTCTCTAGAGCATATGATGTACAATCCTTCCCTTTTCCGCTTGAAGGACTTGAGATTTCCCGCAAGAAAGATATAAGAAGAAAATTTATGAGCCAACTTCTGCCAAAGTTCATTGGACTGTCTTGCTTGGTAGCCGTGTACTTTGATACATTGCATTATGAAGCTTATCAAAGCTGATTAAAATTGGCATTCTTTCACATCCCATCAGTTGAGGGCCATACTTGAGCTGTCGCAGTAAAAACAAAATTATTAGATCATTAAGGCATGGGTCATTTACGTTGTTTCTGTCCAGACGAGCGAAATCCATCGTATACACTGTAGCTGTAGTTCATTAATTTTGTTTCTAGTCTGAAGTTCTGAACGTTGTTTTACTTGTTTAATGAAAAGTCAGATAGCATTATAATGGAGGGTTTAGCATTGTTTCTAACAAAAACTCAAAAAAGAATGAGGGTCCACAGCTAAAGGGAATATTGTATCACACATAAACCATATTGCGTGGAAGGTTTCCATGTATCTTGATTGTAATAATTATGATTATAATATAATAAATTTATATAGTGCAGCTACCATATGAATTTAATCTACTGTGCTGTAATGAAGAGGAAAAAAATCCAAGCAGTGCTACTTTATGGACAAACAACCATTAACTATTCAAAAGCTTCTGAAAACAAGTGTGTCTTCAACAAAGCTTTGAAGACTTGTACACTAATGACTGGCCAGCTTTCATGTCAACTGGTCTTTTCAAAATTAGTTTCTTTAGATAACATTTTTTATGCAATGTTGTTTTCTATTCTGTACACTCTTTTCACTATACACAGATTATGACGTTTCTTTTTACAAATTTTGTATGAGTTTTCCCATTGTGTGAACTGTGAACAGGCTTTTGCATTCTAAATTCTCCTCCATAACTTTGATCCATGAGGCAAGCTGTCGTCATCAGCTCGAGATTGCCAAATATCCCGCTATTTTAACTATCCCGATCACAAATTATCAGGCTAATTTGCGTCTTCATCAGCCCGAAGTTGCAATTAGCTTGATATTTGGTCGAGATAATTGTCCCAAGATAGGCTAGTTTGCAAAATATCCTGTTGTTTGTCCGGTGCGTCTTCACCAGCCCAAAGACTAGCACTATGCGCCTAAGCTAGTGCTGTAACATCACGGATATCTCCAATTCCGTTTAACCGCCAGTCAAAACCGGACGGTTTTCGGTTAAACGATTAAAAAAAAAAAAAAAAAAAAAAAAAAAACGTCCAATTGAAAACGGAACCCGCCATGGGCGATCGGATACCGGACGGTTAAACGTTTGATTACAGCACTAGCCTAAGCTGAGCAAAATATCTCGAGCTGATGGAGACGCGATTTGTATAACATCAGGCTTATTTCCCAAATCAGAAATAGCAGGCTATTTGGCAATCTCGAGCTGATGAAGACATACCTATGGATGCTGTTGAAAGTGCACACAGCTGTTAGCAAGTCTGGTATAGGTTGATGAAGGAGAAATTATGTATTCATGGGTACATTTATTGGCAATTTATAGTTGAAGAGAGGGGAGTACATTGCAAAATGTCCAACATTTATGAACATTAATGACATAAATGGCAGAGAAGTATAGAAATATTAGGCATGTTTACAAGTGATTTTTAGTAGACAATTACACAGTGTTCAATGTTTAAAGGAAGATATATTATGAGTAGGCCTGAGTCATGTCGGGATTTTCATAAACCGGGTCCCGACGGCCTTGCACCGATCGGGACCCGGTGTCCCGAAATCAGCTCGCAGGATTTGTCACTTGCCTCTATAAAAAGCGCATATCATCAGTATGTCCCTTAAAAGTGACCTTTTTATCAATCAAATAAATCAACACATGCATACCTCGCCTCAGATCGGTATATTTTTCCACTTGACATTTTTTTCATCCATGATTGGCGATTTTTAGTGCCATTAATTATCGTGCCTCTAAAAGTAAAAAAACTGGGGCAAAAATGGAAAGACAACATTCGAGCAGCCATTTTGATTCATGCAGGTTGAATAAATCGGGTCAAAAAATATGAATGTTAGAATAATAAAACGGCTTTCTAAAAAATTCTTCTTGACAATATACCGATCAAATAATTTTTTAAAGACAAAATAAATATTTATCTCTTATTTTAAACATCGCATGCTTTTTTTTTAAAAGCTGAAAATTACTTGGTAATCACAAGAAGTTTCGATACGGATAACTGTTGCAAGGGAAGTTCAGACTAGTCTCGGAAAAATGCGCACTGCACCTCGTTAGCTGTATAATGCGTGCCCAAACGAAACCAAGCAATGACGTGATCGTAACGAGAAAAAAATCATTACAAACTACGAGAGCACAATTGGAAAGACAACTACTCAAAATTATCGTAAGCAGATACATAACTTGGAGGAAGAATACAATAGTTGTCCAAGAAAAGCCACAGAAATAGTGATATTTAAGGAGTTACTATAGGTACAATCATTATCTGAATGGGCCTCCTGCAAATACTCGAACTACACGTGTTTAAATTGAACACGAGGCTAGAAACCAAATACCGCCCTCTACGGTAAAAAGCAGTATAACAAAGGATTCGAGTATTTGCAGCAGGCCCCTTGCGATAAAAATGTACCCAGTTTCTCCTCGATTATCACTATTTCTGTGGCTTTTCCTGGACAACTATTGTATTCTTCCTCCAAGTTATGTATCTGCTTACGATAATTTTGAGTAGTTGTCTTTCCAATTGTGCTCTCGTAGTTTGTAATGATTTTTTTCTCGTTACGATCACGTCATTGTTTGTAAACCAGACTTACACACTGTACATGTACATGTATGTTAGGGTAGGGGTACCGGGGGAAAATGTCGCCCCAATCTTGGTTCTTAAAAATAGAGAAATTTATTAAAGACAAGTAACTCCCCACCCTCTTAGAGGTTTTTGTGACTATTTTTGGTGATTATATTCTCAATATAGTCTTATCATATGCCATATCGTCGTAGATTAAACTTTATTTTTGTGAAAACAGTGAGCCAAGAAAATTATCTTACATTTTGTCAAATCAATTAATATATGGAAGAGTGTCAGTGCCAAAAAAGCGTGAGCAGTTGGCAATTGAACCCTGGAAACCCCTCCAAGAGAGTTATAAAACAGAAAAATTGTAAGATCTAAATATACACGTAGGTTCAAAGTCAGAAAATATAGGTTCCTAGTAGGAAATAGTAAGATACATGTACATACCGGTATACAGTCAAACCTGCTTTAATGTCCACCTGTTTAGAAAGACCACCTGTTTATAAAGACCACATTGTTTTTTGCCTTGAAAATGGATTCTCATTGAAACCTTTATCAAAGGAACCTGGACATAAAGACTACTTTTCATGTTTTCCCTGGAGCGGTCCTTATATACAGGTTCACTGTACATGAAAATCATTGCATGGAAGATTTTATGTTATACTGTTGATAAGGAGAAAATATATCAAAACGATATTTCCACTGGGGCATGCTGTATTAATATCCCTCTATTAGCCATGCTGTTCAAGCGTGAACATGACATGGTTCTGATGATCTACCCAAATCAGTTAGACTTAGGGTGCGTTCAAGCGACACTTTTTTACCCTAGAAACATGATTTTTTTTGTCAACGTAAAAATAAACGTGTTTCAAAATGCAAACATGAAATGCTGAAAAGGGTGCATTTTGTATCGTGATTCTGCTAAAAATCGTTTGAACGCAACGAGATCTCAATCATGATGCTATAACGTCATTATTGTGGCCTGCTTCCGGTTTGGCCGATAGTAGATCGTAAACAAATTCAAAAAGCACCAGCAAAGTTGGCGTATACTTCCTGGGTCAAACTGCGCAGTGTGATGAGCAGTGGCTGGGCTTGCAATGAGCAAGAATCGGCGTTGATGAAAAATGGCTTGAACTATCTCCCGCAGTAACCATGTTTTTTAACGGCGTTTTGATTTGTGATTCATGTTTGTGATTCTAGCTTGAAAAAATCGCTTGAACGCTCCCTTGGCAACTGTGCCCTGACCAGTTGAGATTTGATTGATAATCAAGGGGGGCGAGGGAGTGTGATGTGCATGTGCTCTGATCCCTGATCAGGTGGATCCGTGCTGAATTAGGTTGGCCTTGCTTGCTAATACTCTCTCCATCTTGTACATCACACCCTCTCGAGGACAAGTTCAATCCTCAAATTATCTCTCAATTCAGCTGCCCATGTCGTGACCAGTTTCAAGCATTTTAATCTTTTAAGAGAAGGGTTAATTCTGGTAAAGATGAAAAACCATTTGTGAGTGTTCACATTCTTCTTTCTTTTTACCAGTCATAAACTTCAACATGTTTGAGAACATCATTATGAAATAAATGTAAATTACTGTGAATATATATTTGTTAATTTGTGGCAAATGAAAATCAATACAATCTCGGTGGAGGGAAAAAATGGGGGATTCAATCAAAACTCACTTTATAGCACACCCCCAAAAGAAAATAGATAAGAATACAAAATATAATTAAAAAAAATAACCATGGAAATTCAACTGCAAGGACAACAAGTTTTTGCAACTACATGTATAGATATGAACACCATGGAAAGGTATTATTAATTATTTGGCAAGTACCCAACATTTTTAATGATTTGGACTCAATCTGCACATTATGTAGGGCATTTAAGTATGAAAGAGGTGTAAAAAGGTTGTTTTTTTCCAGGACCTACATGTATGCCAGACTTGGTCTGTTCATTATAGGACACAAGTATGAAAGGGGCCCCAGGTGAGAAATATTTATGGAGATAAACCGGCAATGACAAGAAAAAACAAACATCCAGGCTCTCATAACATAATAGCTATTGATGTTCAATATTTATCCCATGTTTGATACCTTTGGGCTTTGGCATAGATCATACTGGTCTACATAGATAATTGCTTGATTTATTTGTGGTTCCAGGTATGTAGGTGAATAGATGATTATTTTGTCTGTTTAGAGCCAGAAGGGTGTTAAGTCATATACTTTAACACAGAGTTGTACATACAGAGATGATTCATTGGACCTTCCTTGGCAAGATTATTGTGGAATATATCTGTTTGCATAAAATTATCTATGTGTAGTCTTTAATTGAGATCCACCACAAGTTTTTATTTGATATTTACATCTTTCTTACTCTTTTTCCACCCCTCACCTCTCTCTCTACCTGTCACTCTTTTTCTCTGTCTTTTTTTCTCTGTCTTTTTTTCTCTCCCATTTTCCCTCTCTTGTACATGTATCTCTCATATTTTCTCTTTCCCTCTCACTCTCCCTCCACCCTTCTTTCTCCCTATCTCTCTACCTCTCACTCTCTCTTTCTCTCTCTCTCTCTCTCTCTCTCGCTTTCCCTCTCTCCCTCTCTCCCTCCCCCCTCCCCCTTTCCCTCTCTCTCCCTCCCCCTTTCTCTCCCTCCCCCTTTCTCTCCCTCCCCCTTTCTCTCCCTCCCCCTTTCTCTCCCTCCCCCTTTCTCTCCCCCTTTCTCTCCCCCTCCACAGGCCTGTAGATGTCCCAAGTTCTGGAGGGTGCCCCTCTACAATGCAGCGGGTGGAGAGACGTCAGAGTGTGTGTCGGCTCAAGCTTTCATGGCTATGTGGAGAAGGTACACACAAGTTTTTAGTTGCAACATTATGTTATGTGCTCTTGTGGTTCAGTTCTATATAATGAGGGTGATCCAACCTTTTCTTCAAGCTTTATTTTGTGTTTAGAATTAGGTGTCATGTTTGATCCAGTATTAAAGTAAGGACTTGAAAGAGAGAGAGAGAGAGAGAGAGAGAGAGAAAGGAGGGGGGGAGGGGGAGAAAGGGACAAACAGGCAGACATAGAGACAGAAATATACAGTATCGACAGAGTCATTAGATAATGACCTTTTGTTCCAAATGCAGAGACGTATGTTTTGATAGATCACATTTTGTTTTTGACACCTTTCCAGTGTCACATTCCCAATAAACATGAACCAGGACACATACAGTTTTCATATACTTGAAAAATAACCAAACCTGGTAAAAGCATGAACGCTTTAGTTGTTAACTTAATATGTACGGATCTAAATATAGACTGGGGTACATATGAATGCAGTCTTTCATACTCCTGGAAGCACGATCATCATCATCACTTTGATGATAGCCCCAATCTGTTCAAACTATCCCTCTCCGCAAACCAGGCCAAGTACCACAGCTAGTTTTCTCAATCAGACTTATATTAAAGAAGATGTATACTTGGCTCGACAAGGCAAAAGTATTTTTTTTTTTAGTTTCAAAAAAACATAAATGCTGGCAGCCATCTTGAAACAGAGTGGCCATTTTGGAGGAAAAAAATGTGGCCTCCTTCCTATTTTTAGAAAAGGCAGGACGCTGTTTTTTTTTTAAATGGCCTAACACACAACATTCAAATTACTGCATTATAGTTGCTAGGTAGGATAAACATTATGGCTCACCCTACCTAACAACAATTTGCGTTCTGACTACCGGTATTGAAATCTTATTATATCATATTTTCTATCACCCAAAGTAAATACAGTACATGTAGATGATTCATGCTTCCAAAATTCTTTGGAAGGTCATTTTTCAAACACTTGAGTCTGAAGCTTAAGACTAGGTTTCATTAACAGTCCACATATGTTGAGTGCTAATTGGTTGCAATGCTCAGAATGACTGCTATAGTTGCTCGTCCAACACGCTCTCACAAATTGCCATCCAATCCGCTTGACACCTCCGACCCCTATCACCAAATATAGTTGGCTTAAAAATTGTAATTGAGAGTGCTCGTTTCAAGATTAAGTAGGCCTACTTTATAACAGTGTAGCTATAGGAGGGACAGGGGCACCTCCCCCTCCCCTTCCCTCAACTGAATGATAGAGAAAGGAATAATAATAAATTATACTTGTATAGCACATATATCACTTTTCAGCCCCTGTGTCCTTAGGAGGATAAGGAAAGGAGATAGAATTAGGCAATAATAAGAAAATAAAATAAAATGGGCAGGGGTAATATTATAATTGC
Source organism: Strongylocentrotus droebachiensis (assembly GCA_035222895.1). Lineage (NCBI taxonomy): Eukaryota > Metazoa > Echinodermata > Echinoidea > Camarodonta > Strongylocentrotidae > Strongylocentrotus > Strongylocentrotus droebachiensis. Next base: position 82,366 of record JAVYIG010003104.1, read on the forward strand.
AGCGCCCTCAGGGAGAACAGCATTAATACTTATAAGATACCAACTAAATTTACACTAAAGGAAAACTGCTCATGAATAAATGAGTTTTCAGTCTGTTTTTGGAGAAAAAAAAAAGAAAGCAAAGAAAAAGGAGAGAAAATGGAAGAAAGAAATGGAAAAATGAGACGATAGGGCCCCCTCCCCCAATATTGCAATAAGAGACCTTTAAAATGAGCATAGAATGTGATTTTCCAAGTGAGGCTGATCACATGACCATTATTTTAAACAAAAAGGAAGATTCCATCAGCTGAGAGCCAGAAGGGCATTAAGTCATATACTTTTGATATTATGGAGTTAAAGCCCTTTTGACTATAACCAGATTATATTTTTGGGGAAAAAAGGTGACACTTTGATCTGTAGAACTTATGTGCCTCTGTTGGAAAACCTTTATAAATGATGTAGTCCCACATATATATTAAATCATATACTTTTGACATGGAGTTAATGCCCTTTCGACTCTCACCAGATTATATTTTGAAAAAAAAATTGGTGACCCTTTAATCTGTAGAACTCATGTGCCTCTGTTGGAAAACCTTTATAAATGATGTAGTCCCACATATATGTGTGGGTGGTATTAGGATGTATGTTTGAGGCTCTAACTAGATTTATTGGAAAGGAGAGATTCCTCATGAAGCATTTTATCAGAGATAATTGGGCTTGGAGATGAAATAACGGCAAGATGTCCCCTCCGACGGATCTTATCTTCCCCGTAATGATTGATTGGGGAAAGTTCAGGGTGTATAGCGCCTCGGATCTTAAAGCCCCCGTGCTTGTGATTGTAAACATACACCGGTCAAAGATAGTCTGTAGGCACGCATACCATCCCTCCTCCCCTTTAGGCCTGTCCTCATTAGCCCAAGATTTTTAAATACGTGTAGCCCACTAATTTCGAACTAGAGAAATTCACCCAGTTACTAGCGATAGATATATGTGAAACGTAAAGATGCAGATATAAAAAGTGGGCTCTTTCAGTCTGGAATATTTATTAGCTCAAGAAATCCAGGGCTTGAAACTAACAGTCATCTGATACACATGGGCACCTTAAAGGGATCCGGTAACTTTGTCTCAGAATCTGAATCAAAATCCTGGATTTAACTGATGCTGCAATGATAATTATAAACCTTGAGGTCAGTCAGGAACCCCATGACTTTTACAAGCCGATCGCCTGTCTGATTACCAAGATATTTATGATTGGAATTACAAACTTTGAAAACCGTTTGCCAAACGGTTTTTATAACACTACAGTCTATTGGGGAAAACGAGTATGGTAAAACAGGTCACTCAAAGATTTTTAAACTTTTTTGAGGCACTTCTTGATCATTTTGAAGCGCAATTTTTTTAGGGCTTCAATATTACACCATATCACATACACTGATAACACGTAGGGCCGTGCATCTCAGATTTAACATTGTTAAACGATGCCTTTAACCTACCCCCTCCTCCCCCCCCCTCAAAATTTTAGAATATTTACATAAGGTCCCATCTGCACACAGACCTTAAGATTTTCCATCTAAACCCCTAATGGAAAAACTTGGTATGGTGCCCTGTATTATTCCAAGCACACTTCGACTTGGCTGCTCTTTGGCCAATTATTTGGCTAATTTAGCAATGGAGAAATACTCTGATCACATGTATGCTGTGAAGCCCCAGTTGATTCCTCAAGCGAGGGAGTATTGCACAAGAGAAATGGAGATTGGGAAATTCAAACACAGACAATTTGACTTGGAGGGATTGGGTATCGTTGCCTCAGATTCTTAACAAAATCCTGGATTTAGCTCAAGCTGCAATCACAATTATAAACCTTTAGGTCAGAAATGAGTCCCATGATTTTTGACAAGCCATCGAACGTTTGATTATCAAGATATTTATGATTGGAATTCTAAATTTCAAAAACCGTTTTCCCAACGGTTTTTATAACACTACAGTATATTGGGGAAGATGAGTATGGTAAAAACCGGTCTCTCAAAGATTTTTACTTCTGTGAAGCACTTCATGATCATTTAGGCCTTCAATATTACACCATATCACAGACACTGATAACACGTAGGGCCGTGCATCTCAGATTTAACATTGTTAAACGATGCCTTTAACCTATCCCCTCCCCCCCCCCTCAACATTTTAGAATATTCACATAAGGTCCCATCTGCACACAGACCTTAAGATTTTCCATCTAAACCCCTAATGGAAAAACTTGGTATGGTGCCCTGTATTATTCCAAGCACACTTCGACTTGGCTGCTCTGTGGCCAATTAGTTGGCTAATTTAGCAATGGAGAAATACTCTGATCACATGTATGCTGTGAAGCCCCAGCCGACTCCTCAAGCGAGGGAGTATTGCAAAAGAGAAATGGAGATTGGGAACTTCAAACACAGACTATTAGTCTTAAAGGGAGTGTAGCCTGACAAGACTGTGTGTCTTTCCCGTGGCCTGGTGGCCTGACTTGGGGCCAAATCGGGTATAATACGACTACAGACGACGCGACCGCAGAATTACTGAAGCGTGAGGAGAACTTAGGTCTGTTGGCGAACGCTAGCCAGAGGTAGAGGGCTTTAACCAGTATTTGCCAAGCTACACTCCTTTAAGAAGTGATGAATGGTCTAATATCTCAATCTTGAGCTTGTTCAAGGCTAATAGGGATGCATGTTTAAGCTATCATCCATTCCATTCAGAGTTCAGACAAGGACAACTTCTTTTAGTTCATGTAGCTGTGTGATGAATAAATTTGATAAAGCTTGTCTGAATAAATGTCCTATAGCAAAATGACTGGATCTAAATTATTTATCACCTCCCTTTCTTGCTTAACCCCTCCCATACCGTGTGCAGCGAATCCTGCCAAAGAATTTGAGTGTTTAACAATGTGTTTGGATTAAGAAGATCCCCATTTTCTTCGAGATAAAAAGGTTATAATTGCCCTTATTGTGAAGTTTATTCTATGGAAGATACTCTATGCCCAAAGTTCATTTAGGACAATTACCCATAAATGTGATGGTTAAGAAATTGTTGATATCCGACTCTAAGAGAAAAATATTGATAATTTTTAGTATCTTGCTATTTTTATTGACTAAAAATAGAGATATATGGCTGCAAAAACTTTCTACATCAGGTTTAAAGATATGGACAGGATAGCTGAAATGTCCTGCTGTCCTTTACTTGCTGGGTTTAGTTATATGAACCTGTACCTGTAAAGCAAGTTGATGGAAAGAAAATATATTGATTGTGACAGATTTTTTCTTTTGACAAAAGGAGAGTGAAACAAGAAGGGACAGGCAGATTGATTGGTGAAATGAAATAGAGATAGAGAAAGAGACAGACAGAGGTATTAGAGAAAAACATAGAGGAAGCAGAAGAGAGAAAGAGAGACATAGAGGTATATGAAGATATATAAGGGCAGGGCGGGGGGGGGGGGGAGATGTAGATGAAAACAGAGAAAGCAAGATTGAGGTGAGAGACATGAGAGAGAGAGACATGAGAGAAAGAGAGAGAGAGAGAGAGAGAGGAGGGGGGGGGGGGGGAGGGGGACAAAGGGAGATAGGGGGAGGAAGACAAATTGAGGGAGATAGAGACAGAGACATAGAAAAACAGAAAAAGCAAAGAGGGAGGTAAGAGGAGAGACGGAGCCTAGAGATGGCATGAGATAGATAGAGAGATATAAGAGAGAGAGAGAGAGAGAGAGAGAGAGAGAGAGAGAGAGAGAGAGGGGGGAAGAGGGGAGTAATTAAAATAACAAAGAAGACATAAGAAAATAAACATAAATAAAGATTCATGAATTGAAAGTTAGACAGAATTATGCTGAATTCAGTACAAATTTGTATCTTCCTGAGTAGAGGGGAGAAAGACAGCAGAAAATATAAAGCATTCAACTCTTTGAAAACCAGCAGAAAGAATGATAATGGCAGAGCTGAATATGCTGCAAGAAATAGGAATATTTTATAGACAGAGTGAGTCTGAAAGATAATGGTATGTTTGGCAGAGACATGAGACAGAGAGAAATACAGACAACGTGGGAGAGAGAAAGAGAAAGAGAAAGGGAGAGATAGAGTGAGTGAGATACAGAGCAACTGAAAGATAGAGAAAATGAGATACATATGAATTTGCAATTGGGAGATAAATACCCAGTGCACTTCAAATATCTAGAGTGCACTTGAGAACAAATCAATATCCTGCCTGAAATTGATCAGAATCTTAAAAGGGTACTTCCCACATTTGTTTGACTTCTTGTAAAGTTATATCCCAGAATGTGACATCATGAGTTTTAAAAGCTTTATTATCTTCTGGGACTTCACCCAATTCTTTAGAATCAATTATGTGGTACATCTTTAGGCAACTGTACACCAGGAAATAGGTGGTTTGTATTGAAAAAAAAAAGCCCTTTAAAACATGAAGTGGATTTCATTGAGTTCAGGTATATACCACTTCAGATTATAAGGTTAAATGTACTACATTCAAACCTGCTTTAGTGACCACCTGTATACAAAGACCACATTTTTCTTTTCCTTGAAAATGGTTTCTTATTGAAACATGTACTAAAGGAACCTGTCTACAAAGACCACTTTTTGTGTTTCCCTTGGGCAGTCGCTATAGACAGGTTTGACTGTATACTAATTATTCAGAAATAGATTTCATAGCTTTGGTGGTTGACATCGTACACAAACCTATTCAGAAATATCAGAACAGACAATGCTTGTAGTGATTTTTTTTTTAGATGCCCGACGGTTGATAGATTTTTAGATGATATTCTTTAAGACGGTTGGCATATGTTTCCAGAGAGATGTATAACATTCGTTTGAAACATATTATATTGATCTGAATTTGTTTTCTTTTCTGATAAATTTTTCAAGTTTTGTACATTTGACTGATATTCTGTAATTTGAAATATTAACATGAATTAACATATAAGTGCATATAGTATAAATTAAGACCTTATGGATGCATATAATGCATTTTTCTTTCAATTCCTTTAAATATTTTGTATGCATATATCTAGAATGTCCCTCATGCTAGCTGTGTGTTTTGTCTGAACTTAAATCACTGTGTCAATATCAGTGTCCATTTAATGTGCCAATCTCAAATGGATGTAAATTTGCTCTCCTTCTTACCGAGTAAATATTGGCATGATTTTGTCCTATTTGATAGCCGTTTGCAAAACTGAGTTGTACATTAAGAATCTGTCACAACCTCCTCCTTTTCATCTTGCTATATTTGCTACATGATCTCTCTTTCGTTCATGTAATCTCTCTCTCTCTCTCTCTCTCCCTCTCTCTCCCCCCCTCTCTCTCTCTATCTCTTTCTCTTCTCTCTTTTTCTTTTCTCTTTCTCTGCTGTCTTTCTCTTTTTCTTCTCTCCCTCTCTCTCTCTCTCTTTCCATATTCATTTTTATCTCTTTCTCCCCCTCTCCCCCTCTCCCCCTCCACCCACCTCCACCCACCTCTCTCTCTCTCTCTCTCTCTCTCTCTCTCTTGTTTTATGCATTCTTTCTTTCGTTTGTCTGTAAATTGCTTTTAAGTGAAAGCGTAAAATAAATTCAGATAAAAAATCAAAGTCATATATGTTTACATATACAGAATGCTTTAATGCTATATCAAATAACATCTTTCTTTTATGCAAACAAATGTGAAAATGCTTTTTTTTTATTTGAAGGAAGAAAAAGGCATACACTGATAAAAATGTAAAAAAAGATTATAAAAAAAATATGAATATGAGCAACATTAATATTATATTAGCAACAATAATCATTATTCTCTTTTTACACTTTTTTGGATATATTGCAGCATTCTATGATATTTTGTAAAACAGTACATGCACAAAACCAATAAAATCAGTCTTTTCAAATAACTACATATATAGCAATGAATCTATGTGTGTCTAAAGATGTTCAATTTTTTACCCCTGCACAGCCCAGCTGTACTGACAAGGTGCTGATGCATTCACAGAATTTCTACTTCCTACCAGGTACCTACTTAATTGACCTGGGTCACCAGGGAGGAATGTGGAAGATGTAGATTAATTGTGGTAGGACAATGGCAGTAAATGTTTAAAGATAGGACTCGTAGTATGCACTGTACAGGAACTGAATATTATCACTATCATCTTATCACACCATTTTCTTTTCTTTGTCTTTCTACCAGGATAACGAAACAGTGTCATGACGATGCCTCCCGCTTCTTCCGGTTACTGTCAAGACCTGGTGCCAAGGACCTCACACCTGAAGACTTCAACCCTTTAGTGCAGGTTTGTATTCCAGGGCAGTGTTTCACAAAGATCCTAAGTTGAACTTATCTCTAAGTTGGACCTAACAATTATGGAAAGCCGTTAGCATCTTTGAAAATATTTTGTAAAAGTTTATTTTAAAAGGCATGAAATGTTGGTTCCAATCATTCATATTTTCTATTATCAAGTAGATTTCATGTTCTTGATGTGGAATTCATGAAAAGTCTAAAATACTTAAATTTTTGCTTTTGAATATATATGAAAACACCATGCTTGATATAAGGAACATGGGTTAGGATTATACATTGTTGAGAAATTGTAGCTTTTAACTCTACCCTGGGCCAAACTCTATACCTTAGCCATAACCAGAACCTCAAAATGACTTCAATCCCAATATGAGTGTATCATCTGTCTGGAGCCAGAAGGGTTATAACAATTAAACTTCTACACAGACTTCAAGCCCTTTTCGGCTCATAACAGATGATACATTTTGCAACAGTGGTATGTAACTCCATTGAAATTACTCCTCTTGCTAACATCATATCTATGATTTTGAATTATATGTACAGATATACAAATTTAATTCTTTTTGTTTTCAATTGGAAGTGAATATTACTCTTTGTAGATCTGTTTATGATATCTACATCAATTATTTGTCAATTGTTTTGCTCTTTTCTTTTCTTTTCTTTTCTCTTCAGGATATAGTCAATTCTCATCCTGGCCTAATTTTCCTACAGGATGCCCCTGAATTTCACTCCAGATATATAACCACAGTAAGTATCAAGAAAGAATGGTCCCCTACTCCTCCACATAACCACCCCAAGGACATCTACCCCTACCCTCTCCCCTTAGAAACTACCGTCAAGGCAACTACCCCCAGACAAGTACCCCCTCCCCCTGACAGCTACACGTAGTCAGTTACCCTCCCCCCCCCAACCCACACACACACACACACACCTCCCTGACAACTTTAGCCAGTCAACTATCGCCAGACAACTACTCCCCCCCCCCCCTCTCCCGATAACTCCACCCAGACAACTGCTCTTCCCCCTCCCTGACAACTTCATCCAGTCTATTACCCCTCCAGGCTACTACTATTTCTCCCCCTCCCCTGAAAACTACTTAAAATGCCTGCCCGAAAGATGGACTGACTAGCCTTTTACTTTCAGGCCAGGGTTTCTATCATACACAAGTCGCACTGACAATAACCAAAATATAAAATGATGTTAAACTAAATGGCCAAGATTGTTGATTATCCATTGGTTTGACATAGGGACTAGGGTATAATGTCCCTTTTTATCACAGACATAAATCTTGAATATTTCTCTGATTAGCAGTAGCATTGAAAAGATCAAACGCTGGCTTATCGCAGTGACTTTTAATTAGAAGGGCATGATCTTCCTGCATAGAAGCGATCTCTTGAATTAACTCCTAAAATTATTACCAGTCACCAGCAAATTTTAACAATCATCAGTCAAATTAAAAAATAAATTTACCTCTTGCTGTAAGTCTGTACAGGGCTAATGGAAGCACTGTTTTGGCAAAGAACGTACAACGTTCTTCAGTCTTTTTCTTCACTCATGAGAAGTTCTGTAATTTATATGGTTTCGGTGTACATTTCAGTCACAAAGGGTTCCTGGGAAGGGGTGATGCTATCCCCATTAGGGGTGCCTTTTGTAGTACTGGCTGGGGAATGTGTGTTACTAGGTTCATCTAATGTTGATTCTGTTGCCGTTGAAAGGCCTATAGTCTCCTTTGGTGTAGAATTAGAATTGTTCAGTGTAGTGTCAGGCCTGTCCATTGTAGAATAAGAGCTATCTAGTGTATAATCAGAACTGTCTGGTATAGAATCAGGACTTTCTGGTGTAGAATAAGGGTTGTCCAGTGTAGTATCAGAGCTGTCTAGTATATAATCAAGACTGTCTGGCTTAGACTCAGAGCTGTCTGGTATGGAATCAGGACTGTCTGGTGTAGAATCAGAATTGTTCAGTGTAGTATCAGGACTGTCTGGTGTATAATCAGGAGTGTCCAGTGTAGAATCAGAACTGTCCAGTGTATAATAAGGACTGTCTGGTGTAGAATCAGAACTCTCTAGTGTAGAATCAGAACTTTCCAGTGTAAAATCAGAACTGTCCTGTGTAGAATCAGAATTGCCCAGCATAGAATCAGAACTGTCCAGTGTATAATCAGAGCTGTCCAATGTGGAATCAGAAATCTCCAGTGTAGAAATGGTGTCAATAGGTGCAGTGCCTATTTCATATGTGTTTGACATTGTGATGTTTCGTGTCGAATGTACTGTGGTGCTGCGTGGACCTGTGCTTGACTTATTCAATGATTCTCTGGTGCTTTCCTGAACCAAAGCGGGAGTCGCTAGAGTTGAAATGATTGCATTTGGTGTTAATAAAGACCGACTTTCATCAGAACTGGGTGTATAATCATCCTCTTCCCTCTCACTTTCTGGTGCTAAGACGATGTCATCAGATTTCTGATCGGTGTCATCCATCAGTTCAGTAAATTCTATCACTTCTGTATACATTTCAGTAACAATAGGCTCTGTTGATGGTGCAGTATCATCCAATTCACCATCCTGAGATATACCATTATCCTGGAGCGCCCTTGTTGGATATAGTTTGCTGTTTGGTGAAGTCACAGTTCTAGGGTGTAGAGTCTGATGTTCAGTTGGCGTTACATATGCAATTGTTGAAGGATCAGAACGCTCTGGTGTAACTGCAGGACCATCAGTTGTAGAGGTTGTGTCAGATGCAGTGACTTTCTGTGAAGTTGGACTAGCGGTGTAAGATGCAACAGGTTGAACTACTGTAGTGTCATGTGAAGTGGCACTTGAACTGACTGGTGCAGATCTAGTGCTTTCCTGGACTGCTTCAGTGTCTTTTGAACGATAACTGACCATGTAAGGTGTCGATTTGTTCCTATCAACATTTCGGTGCTCAGAATCTTCATTGACTTGTGCTAAGATACTTTCTTCTGATTTGGTCTTAGATTCAGTGTCAGACATCGAAAGCTCAGTAATTTCTATGATTTCCGTGTAGGTTTCAGTAACAAACGATTCATAAACTTGCTCTGGTATAATATCATACTGTTCTGGTGCAATATCATACTGTTCTGGTGCAATATCAGATGGTTCTGGTGCGATATCATACTGTTCTGGTGTACTATCATACTGTTCTGGTGTACTATCATACTGTTCTGGTGTAATATCGTACTGCTCTGGTGTACTATCAGACTGTTCTGGTGTAATATCATACTGCTCTGGTGTACTATCATACTGTTCTGGTGTAATATTATACTGCTCTGGTGTACTATCAGACTGTTCTGGTGTAATATCATACTGCTCTGGTGCAATATCATACTGCTCCGGTGTCATATCATACTGCTCTGGTGTACTATCAGACTGTTCTGGTGTAATATCATACTGCTCTGGTGTACTATCAGACTGTTCTGGTGTAATATCATACTCTTCTGGCGTAATATCAAACTGTTCTGGTGCAATATCATACTGCTCTGGAATACTATCGGACTGTTCAGGTGTAATATCATACTCTTCAGGAGTAATATCATACTGTTCAGGTGCAATATCATATTGCTCTGGTGTAACTTCATCCTGCTCTGGTGCCGAGAGGGTGTCGACAGACTCAGATTCGGTGTCGGACATCACAAGTTCTGTGATTTCCATTATTTCTGTGTAAATTTCCGTTGCCACTGGTTCAGGAGACGGGGCGATACTTTTGCCAGCAGAGCTATCCAGAGCTGAAGCATGATGAGTAGCACTAGATACAGAGACAGTTGTAGTAAGCACTCCTTTATTTGGCGTTAAATCAGGTGCTGACGATGAAGGATCAGAGGGTGTTGGTGTAATATCACCATTGTCTGGTGTAAAGATGGTGTCAACCCTTGCAGAAGCAATGGAGACTGGACTTGACAGGGTGTCATATGGTGCCATGGCCATCCTGTCAGCAAAGACAAGTGGTTCAGCACTGGAATGGAGGAGTGTAGACCTGGTGCTGTGTTTGATTTGATCAGTGTTTTGGGAAATAGAACTAACCACAAGGGGTGTAGAGCCGACTACTATTGGTGTAGAGCTTGCGGGTTCATTATCCATTTCATCTTCAGCGTTGCTGATTCCCCTATGATCTGCATCTTCCTCGTCTTTTGCTGAAATGGTTTCCTCAGATTTGGAATCAGGATCAGACATCACAAGTTCTGTCCTGTCAACAAATTCTGTATACATTTCCGTCACATACAGTTCAAGCGATGGAGTGATTTCATTTTCAACAGATTCGTCATGAGGTGTTCTTATTATTGACTCAGTCCTGTGGTGTAAAATTCCAGATGCACTTGGTGTCAAGTGATGAGGTGTTGATGATGTTTCAGAGTGTTGCGGTGTACTTGATGTCAAATGGTGAGATATAGGTGAAGGCGTATGCTGTGAATTCCTAGCTGTACTAGGTGGCGAATGATGAAGTGTCGCTGCAGGTTCAGAGTCTTCGGGTGTAAGATCATGTCCAGTTGTACTTGGTGTCAAATGATGAGATGTTGGTGAAGGCGTATGGTGTGAATTCCTAGCTGCACTTGGTGTCAAATGATGAGGTACTAAGGAAGGTCCAGAGTGCTTTGGTGTAAGATCAAGACCATCTGGTGTAGCAGAGACTTCATCTTGGCGTGAACCATGATGTGACCTCTCATCCTCTCTACTTGCACCGCCTTGCGGTGTATCACTCAGGGTTTCCTGTGCAGAACCGGTGCTAACTGAAATGAAACTGGTGTTACGATGCGTGGCACTGAGAATAAGTGGTGTTGATGCTGTAGTGTTAACACCCTCATGTGGTGAACCATGTGTGTCATTATCTCCATTGACAATTGCAGCTGCTTCTCTCGAATTATCCTCGCTTGATGTCAAAACTGTTCCGCCGGATACGGTGGCAGTGTCAGATGATGCCATGTTGTCAGCGTTGCCTCCATGGGCATCATTCTGGCCTAAGCTGTCACTGGCCTCAGCATTGATGGACTGTTGATGGTCATCTCTGCTAGTATCGTTGCTTGGCTAAGTGATGCAAAAAAAGAGAACATTTGTGGAGTTTATTTACATTTCATCATATTTTTAGATCAATTCTAAGTGACCTATTGTTTATCTGCAAGTTCTTAAAGTCTTATATTTCTATTTTCTCACCATTGGTTTGTACAACAGTATGCAACCACTGTGAAGGCCACCCTGGGGTATCCTAATTCATTTATTTTCACATCACTCATAAAAGATATATAATTTTCAAGAAAGGGGCAAATAAAAAAGTATGTTGATGATAACTTATAAAAAAAGACGTCAAAATATTAAAATATTACATACAGTATACATTGCCCATGAATGAAAATGAAGCAAATGGAAAATATTCAAATGTTAATTTTGCATAAATTCATATACAGGTATATTTATATTGAAGTTAATATTTTTATGGTCTTGTCGTATTCATACATCATTCAGACAACGGCTGAGATAATATAGAGATCCTCTTAATTTCCCCAAACTGTGAATATTTATTTATATACAGTACTCAAAACGAATCAGTATGAAACTTATTGTCAGGGGAAAGTTTATTCCCGAGACACTCACTTCAGCAACTGGGCCAGTCAATGGTCTCTCCTTCCTTTGTTGTATAGTGCCCTCTGTGTCAGGAGACAGCACAGTCTCATGAATGACCTCTGTGTATGTTTCAGTGTAGAACTCGGTCTCAAGCGGCAGGGCTGGGGTGGTTTGAGGAATGGGAACAGCATTGTTCTGTTCTACTACCGCACAGCACAGGAGAAAAAGAAATGCAATGGTTCTCAGAGTCCTGCAAGAAAAAGAATGGAAAATTTTGATATGATGAAATCTGCTGGGCCCCGTCTTACAAAGAGTTGCGATTGATCCAAATCAATCGCATGTCCTCCAATCAATCGCAAGTTTGCAATCTCTTACGTACATAGTTGCGATTGATTTCAATCGCAAATAAGTTGCGATTGATATCAACTCTTTGTAATACAGGTTACAATACAGATATCAAGTTCAACCAGTTCAGTTCTGGTTGAACTTGATATCTGTTGTGTAACCTAGTAAACTACCTGATAACAATAACTAAATGTGTAATTAAAGGTAGGGGAAAATTAAATATAGTAGGGAAAAGAAGGAAATGTGGCCAACACAATATTTGCCTCAGAAAATGTGTTGACCTGCTTTAAATGCATATTGGAATGTTTCCGCCATTTCTGGAGTGAAACTTATTTATTTATTTATTTATTTATTTCACATCTTTAAAAAGGGTAGCCCGATCAGCATGAGCTGGTTTTCATCAGGGCCCTTTACAACATACATGGTTCAATAATAATGTCAATCAAAACAACAATAAATGCACATTATAATATGAGAGATAATTCGGACATGCAATAAAAAGGCGATACAGTACATTTCATAGTATACGAAGTTCAAATTAAGATAAGGTATGCTATAGATATTTATAAAATTGTTGCGAATATTTCAATGTTAAAAAAAGTTTACCGTCACCATGAGTAATTATAAAATGTATACAATTAAATACTTTCCCAGTTTATAATTAAAACTATTGTAAACAAACAACAACAAAAACCCACAATTAAAATATATATATATATATACATGTAGTTGACATTTGTACGCAATAACACATAGAATTAGGTTAAAGTTAAAACAAAGTATGGTATAAATATCAAAACAAATTATTGCAATATATTTCAATGTTAAAAAAGTTTGCCGTCACCATTACGTTATACCATATATACTATTAATACTTTCCCATTTAATAATTTAAACTATTAATTATAAAAACAAATAGTTGACATATTATGCACATAAATATAATAACATGCATATGTTTGTATCATAATCAATTCATAACATGGTATTGCTTAAGTACATGAATACAATTTCAAAGATTCCTTGATTGAGGTTTAAAAAAAAAAACATCAATGATAATGTTGTTTAGCATATTGATAAAATAAGTAAGCAAGATTCATTATTGGCGTGTGCTAATTAAAATAAAATGTTAAAGGAGATTGCAGCATTCATATTGCACGGCAATGAACAAGAGCGTTCCAGACTCAGTGTGATAAATTGCTTTTGAATACGTTCAGATTGGGGGAGAACCTGGTTTCTATGGGTAGATTATTCCAGAGTGTTATTGCAGAGTTTACAAAGGAGCGCTTAAAAAATTCTGTATTGCACCTATTGGATTCCAGCTTAAGTTGATGGGAATTACGTGTCATGCGTTGTGCTACATCATCATGTAAAATAAATTTGTTTGCCAACTTACTACATGTCTTGAGTGAACTGCCTAACATTGAAAATAACAAACTATCAAATAGCAAAAACTATATCTATCATTAAAGGTTCATTGTATTATTCTTTTTTTTTTGGGGGGGGGGGGGGCAAATGTGATTAACACAAACAAATTCTCCAAAATGATATCTATCTGATATTACTTGGAATGCACATAGAGATCTTTCTTTACTGTGTGGAAAAAAATATATACCTCCTTTATATTTCTCTCTTTTCTGAGTGAAAAAAATATTTACCGGTAAATAAAAAAAGATGAGAAACGAAAGTAGGAGAAATCAATAAAATTTAAAAAAAGACCACTGTTAAATGTTGGATATCAAGATTACAATCCAGGCAAAAGAGACATGAATATAACGAGCAATTTATGAGGGAACAAAAGATAAGATGAAAAATGAGGGGAAAACCGTACACCAGTTTATTCTCGAGGATTTCCCAATAGAATTGCAAATCTCTGATCAACGGCAAAGAATATGTCACTTACCCCATTTTGGTACTTCCTTTTCTTCTGCTGATGTTGGACAGGTTTTATTTTGGGAGAAACTTATGAAGGTCCTGGAACAACTCTGAAGTTATCTTTCATAAAAACGTTGTGAAGTTTTGTTGAGGTTTGCCACCAGCGCCAGAGGTTTGATCTCAGATTGATGAGTAGCTTTCCCAGTCTCTTTCCCAAATCTGTTGCTCAATGTTTAGGTTTAATGTTGTATTTTTAGGAATGTCTTGTTCCCTTTGGTTTGATTGGTTGAGAGTCGACAGGACTCCTCCTGTGTGACTTTATGAACCAATAGATGGCGTAGAGTGCGTAGCACTTGTAGCAGGATCGGCGCCAGTGTTGGGAGGGGGGGGGGGGGGGTTAAGGGAAAGATGATAGGAGAGAGGGCAGTGGTTTGTTATAGCTGGAAGATACAAACATAGTTTGTGTATGTCTCACCATGGTAACGAGAAAGTTGTTTGTAATGTTATTGGAAACAATTTTGATAGACAGACAATGAGAGGAAGATGACATGGGGAAAGGTGGGGGGGGGGGGGGAGAAGGTGAGGGGGAGGCAGAAAAAAAGCAGACATAGGAGAAAGGGTCAGTAATGAGAGAAGAGAATGAGGGGGGACAGACAGACATCAAGACAGACAGACATTAAGAGCTAGAGGCAAAGAAAGAGAGAGAGAGAGAGAGAGAGATTGGGTAGAAAGAAAATGAGGGAAAGATTTGGCAATAGAGGGCAATAAATAGAAAAAGAAAAGTAGGAAACTCATGGATAACTAAATATTTGGAAAGGTTAAAGGAAAGAGAGATAGAAGAAAGAAAAAACAAAAAGAACGAGGAGGAGGAGGGGAGGAAGAGGGAGCAATAGAGTCTGAAATCTTGAGTAGGAAAGAAATTGAGGCCATTTTGATGAGGAGAGGGAACTAATGGGTTGAAGTAGAGGTCAGAAAGAGTGTGTAAATAATATGAGCTTTTGCACTTTTCTGACTTCTAAGAGTTCACTAGAACGTCATGACATTCTGCTGCACGATTATTAAAGTGTTTGTTTGTGAAAGTCGATAACTTCCATAACACAAATCTACAATTGTAATGGGTGGGAATATGCGAGGGGTCAGACTAAACATTGCTGATGGATAATGGAGTATTTTGGTACTTTGAAAATGGAGGATGTTGACATCTGACGTTCTAAGTTTGAGTGATAAGTGCAGTTGAACAGAAAGGAGTTTTCTTATAAAGCTGTGCTCAGATATTTGCTCCAGCAACCATTGCCTCAGGCTTTTTTTTTTTTAGAGGTATGAGATTTGGGGTTGCAATTAGGTTTTAGGTTAGGTTTAAGGTTAGAGTTGGGTAAGGTAAAGTGTTTTGCCCAGGGTTGAAGTTTGGAATTGTGTTAGTTTATGAAATTACCACAAAGTAATTGTTTTTGGAGCAAGTGTTGAACATCTGTGTATGCAACTTTATGTAGCTCCTTTGCTCTCTCTCTGTCTCTGTCTCTGTCTCTCTGTCTCTCTCTCTCTCTCTCTCTCTCTCTCTGTGCCTCCTATTTTTTCTCCCCCTCTTTCTCACTTGTCTGTCTGTCTTTCTCAGTCTTCCCTCCTCTCTCTATTTCACAATCTCTCTCTCCTTCTCTACTTCATCCTCTGTCCTCCCCCTCTCTCTCTCTCTCTTTCTTTCTCTTTTTATGCTTTCTCTTTTTACCCGTTTGTTTGTCTCTTCCTTTCTCCCTCCTCACTCCTCCCTCCTCTCTTTATTTCACTCTCGCTCTCCTCCTCTATCCCCATCCTCTGTCCCTCCACCCCCCCTTCTCCCCATCTCTCAAGTAAGATTATGTATAGCTTAACCTCTTGTACAAGTCTCAAAAAAGAGACAGAGCATGGAATACATCAATTTTGTCATTTTAATTCTTCCTTCCACATTCCTCAACAAAAAAATCTACACCAAATATTTTTCAAACGTTTACCAAAAGAAGTTCCAATCTTTTCAATTGGGAGAATGTTGGAGACAGTTGTTATTTTATGTGCTTTTTACACCTGAAATCTCTGAATATGGAGGAAAAAAATGATATATAAGTTACACTTTCAGGTGCCATTTGATGAGCTGAATTAAACCAGCCCCCCTCCACCCCCCCCCCCCCCATCCTCTTCCTAATTTATGCTACATATATGTAATTCTGTGATATTGCCAGAAAATAGTTTTTTTTTACATTTAAGGGTAAAATCATCCTGAAATTGATTTTTGTTTTATCATAACATAAATTTACTAGTGTACAGTGTAGGTCATTCCATGGAATTTTGATTGTGTTTCTTTATTTGTTAATACAACTCTAAATTAAGTATAAATCTTACAATGCACTTCCAACTTGGTGCAATTTTTTATAATGGGATATTCTCTGCATAAATCAAATATTATATCTTCAAGTATATAAAAAGTTTATGACTTAAGATATAAAAGTAAATATCAATTCAATCTTCTTGTGAGGTAGCTCTGGAAAGCAACACATTGAAACTAGCAAAACTGTCTACTTTTTCAAAACACACATTGAAACTATCAAAGCTGTCTACTTTTTCAAAACACACATTGAAACTAGCAGAGCTGTCTACTTTTTCAAAACACACATTGAAACTAGCAAAGCTGTCTACTTTTTCAAAACACACATTGAAACTAGCAAAGCTGTCTACTTTTTCAAAACACACATCGTTCTCTTTTATGTACAAGTAACAAGGAGATTATATATATTTTTCAAGTTCGATGTACTTCTTGCACCTAAATTGGCAACTTTCTCTCTTTGTTTACAGGTCGTATCTAGGATATTCTATACAATCAACAGATCATGGAAAGGAAGGATAACGTTACCGGAGCTGAGGAGAAGTAATTTTCTATCGGTAAGTCATTTTGGTAAATTAAAGAGTGAATTATGATGCAAGTCCCCTAAAATTGAAAAATTCTGTGTTGCTTTCTCTATTTTGTTTCTCTGTCTCTCTTTCCTGTCTCTCTTTTTCCCTATCTCTCTCTCAGTCTGTCTGTCTCTCTGTCTCTCTCTCTCTCTCTCTCTCTCTCTCTCTCTCTATATATATGTTCCTTTATATGTCTATCTCTTTTCTCTTCTGTTCTATCTTTATACTCTCTCTCTATCTTTACCTTTTCTCTTCTGTTCTAACTTTCTCTCCATCTCTTTCTCTTTCTTTCTTTCTCCCATTCTTTCTCTCTCTCTCTCTTTTTCTATGCATCTCTCTCTTTTTCCATTCATCTCTCATTCATTCTCTCTTCCACTCTCTCTCTCTCTCTGTCTCTCTCTCTCCTTCCGTGTCATTTTACTTTTCTCTTCACCTCCCCTCAAAGATGCAAGTTAGAATTTACATCATTGATGTAATGTAGATTCAGTTGAACCCAGTGGCCTTTATACTTAGGAGCAGATCGGGGAGAAATTGCATAATGCCACCCATTTATACTTTGCATATATTTTAAATCTATTCTGAAGCAATCTAACCAGGTAAACGTAAGAAAGTTGACTAACTCGCTTAATTAGTCAAGGTTTACACCTAGATCTAAAGTTCGACCACGTTAAGAATATCATCCATTATCATTGAGATGGGAGGGGGGGGGGGTAGACTGATTCCACCAGACTATCACCCGCCGTCAAACTCCATCACGACAGGAAGTCAGGGGTCAGCGGAGGTCAGGTCACTCTTAACAGAGTCCTCTCTGTCCCAGCAGCAAATTACCAGACTGTTTAACATCTAAAGTACTTGGTTTAATGAGTGTCCTGAAGCATGAAACGTGCACCTGTGATTCTTGCTGCTGTGTTATCTGTTCGGAGCTAAAATTTGTCTGAAGTTTTCCAAACATAGATTTGTTATACAGTGTAAGTGGAGCAGAACTTTTAAAGGTGTCATTCAACATCTCCAAGTGAAAATGAAAGTGAAAGTGATTGAATTATGCATAGTTGGACGGGAAAAAAATTGAAGTTACAAGCAAAATTGTTATTGTGAATTGATAACTATTGGTAAAGATTTTGATTTTTGTAGTTATAATGAATTATATATATTGCAATTTTGTATCTTTAAATATTATTTGAGTATTATTTAAATTATATTTAATATTTTCAACTCAACTTCCATCTTCTGGTTCAGCCTCAAATAATGGCCCTTTTTCATTTTTTGAGCTGTTACCTACTCCAGCATACATGTATCTATCTGTATATAGTATTTTATGTTATTTTATTGTATGTATCTTTCTTGCCATTTCAAAATTCTTCTGTTGTATTTGTATGCTGCCAGCCTGCCACAGTGCCAGTCAAATAAAATATATAAACAAACATAGGTATTGATAATTGACAAAGAATGTATATAGGAGGAGAAGTTAAAATATCAATTTAGTTTGTCTCTATAGATGTAAGTTATTGTATAAACCACACAGGCACAAAATAATATGCATACAATGAATATGAAAAATGGGGCTGGGCAGAATATATTGAATATTATTCTATTCTTTGAATATCATGTGAAGATAATGAATCATTTCAATTTTCAAATGAAAGTAATCAAATATTTACAGGTACATGTTGAACTTTCATAGTTGAATGACGTCCTGCTTTTCGGATAATTTTCTATTAGTGTTTGCAATTTTATCTCATGACTTATATTGAACCCTGTTTTGGGAAATCTCTTTTTTCTGTTTTTCAATGCCTTCACGTTTACAAACTTTGCGCATCATTGTCAACAAGCCGTTATCTTCATACAATAACTTGTTTTCAAGATGACTATCGGTTATTGACTCTGAGTCATTTGAGTTGTTACGATTCGATAAAGACAATTGTTATTTAGTTTGATCATGTTTACCGGTAGATGTTCTAATAAAATGTAACAAATAAAATGTAACAATGTAGTTTCGGATTCAGGAATGTGGAAAAGAGGGGGCGCTTGTAAAACCTTTAAAGCGGGACTGCACTACTTGTAGCTACTTGCGTCTTCAATACAGCCAACAATGCCTAAGCGGTACCCATTGATCCCCCATGGTCCCCTTTTTCTTATGTTAGTTGAGAGCTGATTTGATGAGATAACAACCTGCCAGTGACCATGTGGGGAGGTCTAATCCTTGCTGGCCAAACTAGTACAGATAGGCTTTAACTTGCACTAAAACATGCACGCATGTGAGTTATGGTCACACCTCTTTGATGAGGTAGGAAACAGACAGGAAGTTTATATGACACATGCTCTAAGAAAAAGTGCTCCGCAATCAATATCCTACACTAATTGAATTCCTCCGTGAATCCTGGACCAAATGTTGTAGTACTCAACCCTAACCCTAAACCTAAACCTATTCTTAACCCAATTACAACCTAACCTTAAACCTTGAACGTAACCTTATACCTGACCTAAACCTAACCTAAACCTGACCTAAACCTAACCTACCAACTAAAACCTACGTAAAACTTATCTTCACCTATTCTAAGCCCAGTTACAACCCTAAACCTAACTTAAAAGCCAGTTGCAACTCTAATTTCAGCACTATAACTTTAACACAATACCTGGAGCAATCGTCATATCACTCATATCACAAACAAATATATCTTCTGCTCATTCACCCTAGGTCATCGCACTTTTAGAGGAAGAAGACGACATCAACCAGGTCATGGATTACTTCTCTTACGAGCATTTCTACGTCATCTACTGCAAGTTCTGGGAGCTTGACATGGACCATGACCTTTACATCGACAAGAAGGATCTAGCCAGACACCAGGACCATGGTAAGGTTCAGTCAAACCTGCTTTAGAGTGGCCACCTGTATAGAAAGACCACATGTATATATAATAATAATAATAATAATAAAAACGTTACTTATAAAGTGCTTACCACCGAAGTCTTTAAGCGCTATAACAAACAAAATAGACTGATTAACAATTACATATTAAACAAAACAAAAAAGTGCAAATAAACCTACAAATTACAATACATATATATCAAAGTGAACAAAGTTAATTAATCAGCGAAAGCAATTTTGAACAAATGTGTCTTAATGTGTCTTTATATATATATATAGAGACTAATAATAATGGTGATAATCTGGATTTATATAGTGCTTAATATGAAATACCGTCTCTATAAAAAGTGCTTTACAGATAATATTACCCTAGTCATCGGATTCGTTCATGCACAATGTGTACCTTTTACACTCCCCGGGGAGTATTCCTACCATATGGTCACCGTAAGGGTATGGCAATTACATACACAAAGGCTTTCGTCATCCTACCGGGTCCCCATTTGTCTCCTGGGTATGCAGTGGCAAATGTAGATTAATGCCTTGCCAAAGGACATTAGTGCAGTGTCGGGGATCAAACCCACAATTTTTGCATTTCGAGTTGAGTTCTTAAACCTCTTGACTACGACACCTGTACATGTTTGGAAAGACCACCTGTTTAGAATGAGCACCGTGTAGAAAGACCACCTGTTTAGAAAGAGCACCTGCTAAAAAAGACCACCTGTTTAGAAAGAGCACCTGTTTAGAAAGACTGCATGTATAACCAGACTACCTGTTTAGAAAGACCACATGTATAGACAGACAACCTGTCTTTAAAATCCATCCACTCATTAAAAAACGCTTTTCCTGTCTTCTTTGTGGTATTCTTGTATGCTTCAATACCACAGACATTGACCAATATTTATAAAGTCATACTAACATTAGTCCAAGGCCCCATTTTCACAAAACTTGTCATCAGCAACAAGTGACAGTTTTTGTTATAAGCTAGTGAAATCCTTGCTTCCGATTGGTTATCATCAGATTTGTCACTGATTTTTGTCATTTGTCATTGAGAGAAGGCTTTGTGAAACGGGTCCCTGGTGAAGACCCTGATACGCTGGGTAGAGTATGTCCACTGATTTGCGGAATGCCAAACTTTGTTTTACCCTCTTTTAACCTCCTACAGTGCGTGTAGTTTTAAACCAAAATATGTTTGTTGTTTCATTTCAGCCATTTCTTCTCGGATGATCGACAGAATATTTTCTCCTGGAACAGTACTTAGGTAAGATGGCTTGTTTTGGTCAAACATTTTTAAGAGGTTTTTTTCCTGTTTAAATTAAGATTCATGTGGGTAATGAATGATGATCTCTAGGTACAAATGAATCCATTTTTAATTCCAACAGATAAGAATTTGATTGAAGAAAAATCTTTCTCATTCCATGTTAAAAAAAAGTGGCAGGTCATGCGTGAAAGTTTGTAATGTTTTGTTGGCAAGATTACAAAAATAATTAGACATGAACACACACAAATTCTTATCTTTCTTGTTTTTTGTTTTTTTTAACATGTCTTTCTTTTAGCATTTCCGAATATCTTGCTCCTCCCCGCCCTCTCTCTCTCTCTCTTTCTCTTTCTCTCTCTCTCTTGCTCTCTTTCTCACTCTCTCTCACTCTCTCTCTCTCTCTCTCTCTCTCTCCCCCTCTCCGTACTCCTATCTCTCTCACTCTATCACTCACTACATGTATTACCATTCTGCATCTCTTATTTCTTCCTCTCTGTGCCCCATATATATTCATGAAAATAATCTTGTTTTTCTTCCCTTTTCCCCTGCAGTCCTGCCTCAGTGAGAGAAGGTCGGATGAGTTACAATGAGTTTGTTTGGTTCCTTTTATCGGAGGAAGACAAGAAACAACCCATCAGGTAAACAAACACATTTACACATACATCCGTAAACATTTTGACCTTTTAATAGCGCTAAATAGGCTGGGTTATTTTGGTGCCCTCTTGGCCAGATAGCGGTTGATTCAAACCCCTCAGGCAGAAAAGTTCCAGCTATGCGAAGATGATTTTTTTTTTAGATATTTTATTTGTCACCTACCCCCAAGAGGGGGGGGGGGGGGGGGGGGGGGGGAAGGGGGGTTGACAAATGAATTTGCTATTTGAAGACTGAAACTACTCAAAACATGGAGCAACGATTGAAGTTTTAGATTAATATCTCAAATGGATTTGGATTTATTGCTATCTTCAGTCACATATTCAGGTATTGACATTACTGCCTTGTATGCGATACATATGGCAAACTCTTAATTTTGACCACATCCAGTGTTAATAGGAGTGGCCTATTTTTCCATGTTTAGCCAGGATACTTCTCTTAGGGATTTTGAGACCAAATATAATTTATAAAATATAAATTGACAAAGATGATATTGTTCTCCACCCTCACCTTCTGTTTTTTCTTCCACTCTTATCCATGCCCTCTATCTTTCCTTTTTTTATACACAGTATAGGTTTTGATGTATGCATTGCAATGGAGATGGTCTTCTCTTAATGTTTGAACTGGAGTGTTTATATGAACAAAAAGATGTCTGAGTCCAGATTTGAATCCATTACAAATCAAATACAAAGAGTGAGAACTGATTATGATGCTATTACTTCCTTCCCCATCCCAGCCCAGTTCTCTTCCCTGTCATTTTTTGACCATTCCCTTTAATAAACCTTTCATTTTATTTGTATTCACAGTATAGAGTACTGGTTCCGGTGCATGGATCTGGACGGGGACGGCCTTCTTTCGATGTTTGAGCTGGAGTTCTTCTATGAGGAACAACTCAACAAGATGGAGAGCCTCGGTATCGAGACCTTGCCGTTTGAAGACTGTTTATGTCAGGTGGGTCCATGCTTCATAGTTGATATTAAAACCCCACTGCACTACTTATAGCTACTTGCCCCCTCTATATAACCAACAGTACCTTAGCGGTACCCATTGTTCCCCCATGGTTCCCTTTTTCCTATGTTAATTGAGAGCTGATTCGATGAGATAACCACCTGTCAGTGACCACAGCAGGGAGATCAAATCCTTCCTTGCCAAGCTAGTGCAGATGGGCTTTAAAGGGAAGGCAAACCACAATAGCAAGTTGCTCTGAAGGAAGAAAGAAATCACTGGAAAATCAGAGAATCTGTATAAATTCTAACAAAGTCAGACAAACTAGCATCCCTGAACTTAGAAAAATAGAAACATACTTATTTTGAACGCTGTACAATCTCACAGTTATGAACCCAGGGCACCATTTCCATTCCTTCTGTATTCTGTTCTGTAAAGTGCATATAGACATGCAATTATGCCTACATGTATGTGTTATGCGCTATACAAAAACGTTTAATTAACTTCTTGACAGTTCCCTTCACTATGCTACCACATGACCAGAACTCAATTTTATCATTAATCATTGATAATTTTTTTGAACATTTTCATTTCCCTACAGTTACTAGACTTGGTGAAACCAAAGAACCCAGACTATATCACGTTGCATGATCTAAAGAACTGCAAGCTGGCCTACATCTTCTTCGATACCCTCTTCAACCTAGAGAAGTTCTTAGAGCATGAGCAGAGAGATCCCTTCGCCAGCAACAGGGTAAGACCATAGCTTGTAGAGAGGGAGGTCTACTATACTATTGCTCTATTAATCAGAAATGATAATAATCAT
The DNA here is from genome assembly GCA_035222895.1 of Strongylocentrotus droebachiensis. NCBI lineage: Eukaryota > Metazoa > Echinodermata > Echinoidea > Camarodonta > Strongylocentrotidae > Strongylocentrotus > Strongylocentrotus droebachiensis. The sequence goes on from JAVYIG010003104.1 coordinate 105,887, forward strand.
CAAATAAATAAAAACGATAGTCCAATTTATTTCATTCATTAAAAAAAAACATTGAGATAAAATAATATATAGTATCGCATACATATAAAGACAGAATAACATACATTACAAAGATAATCATCATACAATATAATATAGGTAATCTGGACAAAACATAGGGAAAAGTGAGTATTTATAAGAAGGAGGAGAGAGCTAGAAAAGAAAAGCCTTATTAGTGCTGCCACCTTCACAAAAACTGAAACTCAAAATTTGAAATTAGGATAAGATGAGAGTATAACTGGACCAGACTGAAATTTTACAGCATAAGTGTAAGCATAGATACTCATAAGATTAACAACAAACACAACAAAAACAAGAACAAATTTTGGTTATTAGTCCTTATATATGAATGGTAGACGAATGGGCATTAAAGGGATCCGGTAACTTTGTCTCAGATTCTGAAACAAAGTTCTGGATTTAGCTCATGATGCAATGATAATTAAAAACCTTTAGGTCAGTCAGGAACCCCATGACTTTTACAAGCCGATCGCCTGTCTGATTATCAAGATATTTATGATTGGAATTACAAATTTTGTAAACCGTTCGCCTGACGGTTTTCATAACACTACAGTCTATTGGGGAAAACGAGTATGGTAAAACCGGTCACTCAAAGATTTTTACTTTTTTGAGGCACTTCTTGATCATTTTGAAGCGCAATTTTTTTAGGGCTTCAATATTACACCATATCACAGACGCTGATAACACGTAGGGCCGTGTATCTCAGATTTAACATTGTTAAACGATCCCTTTAAACAAGCTGGGAATTAGCCTAAATGAACAATAGATCAGATGGGTAGTAGACTAATTGAAGATTTGACCACATGGAAATTAGACCAAATGACTATTAGCCTACGGTAAATGGTCAGTTGACCAAATGATAAGCAGGCAAAATGATTATTAGACAATGTGGATAGTAGATGGGCTGGTTATCGACCAAACGGCAATTCAACGAGAGGGATATTTGTGACACATGTATGCTTGAATGCACAAAGATCATTCCCATGGACATTGGCGTATCGAGGGGGGATGTTTTGGGTGTTCAATCACCCCCCCCCCCCTTGGCATACAGGAGGTGTTTTATAGGTGTTTTAGAATTTTAAAGACACCCTTTATCTGTGTTTTATCTATGGCTCCCCCCCCCCCCCCCCCCCCCCCCGGCAGAGAAAAAAGTAAAAAATGAAGCACTAAAAAGGAGTGTTCACATTTTGACAATGTTGCGTCTCTTTGCAGGATTACGACAGTGAGGGTCCCGAGCCGACTGACTGGGAGAAGTACGCCGCGGATGAGTATGAGATGCTGGTAGCGGAGGAGGGAGGGCAGGACACACAGCAACACTCCCAACAGGGTGACGACTGGTGAGTTTCAGGCAAACCCCTAAACATTTTAGTCTTGTCCTCACCCCCTTTTGAGCCATTAGGTTTATGAAAAGTTAGCATAACTCATCTTTCAAGAGTCAAATTTGGGGTATTTATCCTTTATGTTTGTAATGTAGTTGATTGTACTATTGTTGTATAATGATTCATTATTTCAGATTGAAAGGTCACAAGTGACTATGCTAGTTAGTAATGGATTTTGTCTTCAGTTAGTTTGACTTCAACAAGTAACTTAAAAATGTATTCAAGTTTGAACAAAATTCAGTATTTCAGAGATGATATTGTCAGCAGGGCGACAAACCTTGTAACTAAAGAAGTTTAAATTTTCAGTAAGAAAAAAAAATATATCATGTTGAATAATATTAGAGAGCATTGATGAATGAGAACTCTCAGCAGTTCACTTGTGGCATTATTTTTGCAGATATGCATAAGATTGGTTTGCTAGAACTTAGAAGGATATGGTACTTAGCCTACAAAATTACGATAAAATTGAAAATTGCAAGAAATTGAGTGACATGGCTTTGTCATGCCATTGATTATAAACTGTATCCGATACATACACTGAGAGTTGATTGTCAAAATGCAAGTGTTAAAGGGATCTGATAACTTTGTCTCAGATTCTGAAACAAAATCCTTTGATTTAGCTCATGCTGCAATGATAATTATAAACCTTTAGGTCAGTCAGGAACCCCATGATTTTTACAAGCCAATCACCCGTCTGATTATCAAGATATTTATGATTGGAAATCGAAACCAAATTTTGCATTTGCCTAACAGTTTTCATAACACTACAGTCTATTAGGAAAATGAGTACCGTTATGGTAAAATCAGTCACTCAAATATTTTTACTTTTTTGAGGCACTTCTTGATCGTTTTGAAGTGCAATTTTTTTTAGGACTTCAATATTACACCATATCACAGACACTGATAACACGTAGGGCCGTGCATCTCAGATTTAACATTGTCAAACGATCCCTTCAAGAATTGATTGTCAAAATGTAAGTGTTCACAACTGAACATGTGACTGATCTGTTCTCCTTGCAGCGACTACTCGGACGACTTCGAGCCCGATGAGGATATCATCACCATCGACCTCCGGCAGAAGGCCACCATCTCCGAACCCGGAGCAGAGCCGCAGAGGAACCAGTGGATCGGGGAAGGGGGCGACGACTCGTGACGATAGTCATCAAACAGTGTGCTTTTTTTTTCTTCAGCCATGATAGCAGAGTCAAAGCTTTAGCAATTAGAGTCCAGCTTGTATTAAAGCCCCTCTGTACTACTAGTAGCTACTTGCCCCCTCTATATAGAAAACAATGTCTAATTGGTGACCATTGGTCCCCCATGATCCTCTTTTTCTTATGTTAATTGAGAGCTGAGTTGATGAGATAGCCACTTGTCAGTGACCTTCCTGGGTGGTCTAATCCCTCCTAGCCAAACTAGTACAGATGGGCTTTAAGGTTTGCTCACATATGCCTAGGTTAACCACAGTGTTTTTGTGTGTGTGTGTACTGAGTGATTTGCAAGTGGGGATGGAGCAAGTAGCTGCATGCAACAAAGATTGTATGGATATGCACTTCACTGTGTGTCATAAGATACAATCAAATGACTCGCTTTATGCTGAAAACCCCCACTGGGTAAAGTACTTGGCCATATTTGGACAAGGCTTTAGTGGTCACCTCCATTTAGTGGCCACCTCCATATAGTGGTCAACAATAAAGTCTCCTTCTGGGAAGGAATGTGTGTTGTAGAATCTGTTTATATAAAGGTAACCTGTCAGTAGTGGCTACCTGTATGCTCTTCCCATCAAGGAAGGTAATGTATCACAGGACCTGTCTAGAAAGACCACCTACACGTGCCTCCAGTGGTCATTTATTCTGTTTCCATTGGGTGGCCATAATGGACAGGTTTGATTGTACCATTTGTTGTATATTTTTTCCGATGTGCCATTGCATATATACATGCATCAGTCTTGAACTGTGAATGAAATGGTTTGATCGAGTGAGTTGACCATAGGGTAGGAATATGGTATGAATGCTCCCCAGGGAGTGGAGATAGTGCACACATTGTGTGTGAATGATTCCAAAGACGGGGGTAATGACAATATCTGTAAAGCGCTTAGAGATGATAATTTATATAAGGCGTTATATAAAACCAGATTTATTATTTCTATTAAGAGAGTGGGATAGATATCAAGTGCTGTGAAACTTGCGTTAGCGACCTGTATAGAAACAAAAAACACCTCGCAATAAAGACCACATTAAATGTATCCGTTGAAAAGTGTCTCTCATTGAAATCTGTATTGAAAGATCTGTTCCCTGTTTCATAAAACATCTTATGAATTACAAATGTTAAGTTTGTATGACAAATGTGCTCTCAGCCAGCTAAATGCAATGCTATCAGTAGCTTATAACAGTCATTGTAACTTGAAAACAACTTTATGAAACAGTGCCCTGAGCTTGAAGACCACCTCTGTCTGTAGAGACCACTCGTTCCCAATGAGCAGTCTTTATGTACAGGTTCAGCTAGATACACGCCTCATGAAGTTATTCATTTGCCATATGATTTTTCGTTCACACTGGAGGCTCTTTTTAGGTATGAAAGCAGTCCTTGACCTCTTTCAATACAGAGTTCAGGGATCACTTGGTTTGGATGTAAGGTATCAGGAATGCATCATGGAAAAAGATTGAAAGATGCCTGGAAATGATATTTAATTCAGGTTTGGTGTCCATATTGTCGGATCTGAAGTTCTTATGGTATTAGCAAAGTTTAATGGGTTGAGATAGATTAAGTTCATCCATTTTTTTGTTGTGAGCAAGGTGATAATACAAACAAATTAAAAGTGAATATTAAATTAATTTATATCTTTTAGAATTTCTGACTGCAGTGTAACCATTCAGAAGAAGTGTAGTAGTCGAGTGGTCTAAGCACTTGACTTGAAATTCTAAGGTTGGGTTCGATCCCCGATACAGCACTAATGTCCTTTGGCAAGGCATTAATCTTCATTTGCCACACTCGACCCAGGTGAGGTAAATGGGTACCTGGCAGGAACTCATTCCTTGAAATGCTAGAGCGCTGTAATGGCAGCTTGGCTAAAACCGGGGTAATAAATTAATGCGCCTCGGAATAGAATTTATAGATAGACGGTGCTATAAAAATGCCTATAATTATTATTTATTATTATTATTCATTGGACATCTTTTGATATACGTTTTCTTTAGATCACCTCATCAAATCTCTGCAGAGAATATCTTATGTCTATGTTGCTCTTACAGCCATTTAGATTCTCTTTTAACCGACTTTTGAGCTTCAACCGAGTATGCATAAATTTTATTTGCAATAAGTTATGGATTGTAATCAATCGTATGCAAGCAATGCTATTTTGTTTTGAAACAGTAATTACATATTCATACCACTATCTCAGTAGAACGTACCATTTTTGCATTCATAATTTCTATTCAGTGTTGCACATTCTTCATGCAAAAGATTTGTTATCGTAGAGAAAACGATTACATTAATCGAAAAAAACATGCCATTTCTTTAGGAAAAGTATGTTACTCTTTTCATAGTCTTTGATTTTGATGCTCCATTTTAGCTGCTGCAATTATACAATTTGGTCATTATTGCATCAATCTTGCTCTCTTTTAAAAGTAGCTAAGAATTTACTTTTCTTTGATGCTGGCTATTATTTTGTACCGCTATGTATTATATCTTGGACTACTAAGAAAATATCACTTAGATACTCCATTTTTTCAGGTATTTCAGCTTGATTTTGGATGATATATTTTTGTTCTTTCTTTTTGATGGGTTACCATATGATACCAAGACATTTTTTTTTTTATACATCACAAAGTATCAACATAAATTATGGTGGATCATATAGTAAAATATAAATGATGTGAAATGTACACATGTCTAACATACATGAAAACAACGACAACAGCATTGTCATTTATCTGCCTAGTAGCTTCATGGAGCACATTTTGCAGGAAGAAGATTTGGAATTAGCAAGTGTATCTGTTGGTCCTGTATCTGAGTAGATATACAATATCCAACAACAACATCACATACAATCATTTTTCTCTTACTCGTTCATGTCACTAAAGTTTAAAACTCTCACTCTCTTTCATTCTGTGTCCTTCTCTGTTTTGTCCATTTTGTCATAATTTCAGCTTATTTTTGTGTTCTTGCCATCATATTCTCCTGTTCATCATTGTAACATATGACCGATCATCTTTTCTTTCTGGGCATCCCTCCTTTTTGCATTATCATTGAAATAAGTATTATAGAATCATCGGGTTACATGAATTGAACATACTATTTATAGATATTTAAAACATCTATCTATCACTATATGACTTTGATAGATGCATTGAATTTCAAGATCCACATTAATTTTATGTTATATTTGTCCAAAATGTGTATTTAATTATAGCTGCACATCAAAAGCAATATAAAATATGAGCCTGATATAAACAAATGAGTTAGAATAGAATGTGCTTCTCAAGATTTACATATAAAGCAATAGATTTGTTAAATATATGCAGTTTTCTTCGTCTCTCTCTCTCGCTCTTGGAGCACATTATGTATAACTGCCTTGTTCTCTCTTTCTCTTTCTTTTTGTGTCATTTTATTTAGCAATAGAAACAGTAAGGCTGCCATGAGCAAATCCTCTGTATGGAGTCAGAAGGTTGTTATGTCATATACTTTAACACAGAGTTATTAATGCCCTTCTGCTTCTGAACAGATGAAATGATATGTGCAAGATACTCAAGTGTTTTGATTTGAGAAAAAAGTAGAAGTATTTAACAAAAGAGTATTTTGATCTGGTAGGAAAGAAGGAAATCTTTGGAGAACAAAGGATTGATCTTTCTCAAAGAGTTTGACGGATGATGAATTCATTTTGACGTCTGCCGAGAGCCAGAAGGGCTTTAAAGATAAAGACCAGTTATGGTCATGCGATTGCATTGTGAAAGAAACGTTGTGGAATCGATCAGAAAAGGTTGATCATCTAGCATCTAGCATCTGCAAGGTTCTGGAATCATCAAAATGATAAGAAATTTGGCTCATTCTTCGTAAAGTTACAAGCACTATACACAGAAAGATGTATATGGGACTACCCTATCTCTCTCACCAGACCATGAGAGAAATAAATTTACCAAATATATGAATTAGTAGGCGGTTTCCCGGCAAATTTTTTATCATCATGTATTAGTCAAAACATATTCTTTCACATGATTGGTAATGAGAGCTTCCATTTCATTTTTTGAAATTGGGGCGTTGCCAATACTGGTCTTTACCTTTAAACAATATTCATTCGCAAAAGAGTTAACACCCTTCTGGCTCAACACAGAAAGTATATTGAAAAAAAACTGGTATGTATTTAGTTTACGCATAATTTATTCATGAATGCCTCATTGATTATGCGCATCAACTAAAATGCTATTGAAATGACTGGTAATTTATCTATATTTCTAACAATACTTGTCTGTATATTTCGCTTTAGATAGCTATTTCAATTCACTTTGAATCATACAAATTTGTATTAGTACTACTCTTATTGACTCATGGAAATGTATCAAAAATGTTAACAAGTGCACTTCTTTCTATTCTAATTTCATGCAGAGTTTGTAAAGTAGATATTCAGAATGCCTTTTTCAATAGTTTAATATTTATTGTGATATCTGTCTATTATTGGAATGAATTATTTGTGAGATTATTTATTATGTACAGAGGAAAGAATTTGTTTATCTGTATTATGTTTATGAAAGAGGAAATGGATTATATGAAAAAATGCAGGCCTGGTATAGTGGCCCAACAAACTTTAGGAATGTATAAAGATATAGATAATTATAATGATTATCTCTAATTGTTCCATATTGTAATGAGTATAAGGTGATTTTAAGCTTGCATGAGGTTTAATGGGCTAATGTAACCATTTTTCTCCAATTACGAATTTGATGAGAATAAATAATTTAGAATGTCCCAAAAAACTGAGTAAGTTAATTCAAAGATTGATATGATTATGTATGTATGATTATTATTACCTATCTCAGTGTTATTCAGAGTATAATCTAAAGCCAAAATATATTTATATCAATGCACCATTGAAAAAAGGGTTCTTAAATTGCATCTCTTTGTGAGATAGTAACTAAATTTACATACCATCTTGAAAGATGCTTAATTTCAAGAATTATGATCAAAACAAAATATTTCCACTTTGCTCTGAGGCCTGCCGTTATCATTTAGAGTCCTTATAAATATTTATGTAATATTATGTAGTTTAATGCACTTCAAGTTCTTGAAAATCCAAGATTTTTTCTTGTAGCATCTAAAACTCATTACTAAGCAGCATTGCATCTTATTTTCTTCTCTAAATAAAACAAATTTCCTTTGTAATGTTTAAAGCACAAGATATTCTGCTTTGATTGGAAAATGCACTGTATGAGACAGTCAATTGAAATTTCATTAACTCATTAACTATTTATGTGTATTGGATAAAATATGAATTCTGATAATGATTACAATATCTACTGTAGCTTATTATAAGATTATTTTGGTCTCTAGCTCCTTTTTGAAAAGTTTGACAAGAAATGACAGAAAATTGCAGAAATTATTTAATATTTAACCTAAGATATCTTCAAGGTAAATTTGTATACATGATTAGATTATGGAAAATATTTTGTGATTTTTGCATTTCAATATGGTAACGTTAATTGCCGGTCTGTATTTTTTTTTTGTGTGTGGAACATTTGCCACTGTTTTGGTTGGGTAAACGTCAGAGTTAGTAACTCAAATTGATTGAATAATGAACTGATTTAAATATCCTATATTTTGTGTGCTTTAATTTTATCACTTTTTTCTTCAATTTTGATTCTCTGAGAGATCGATTGAAAAAGAAAATAGATTTCTGCTAAAATATTTGCAATTCTACTTGCAAGAGTTTAGATTCTGATTATTTGCAGTGATTTGTAGATGAGTGAGTATGGCGGATGAAAATGATTGAAGGTGAGAAGATAGAGATATGAAGAGAGAAAGAAGGGGAGAAAATAGAGGAGGAAGGAGACGGGAAGAAAAGAGAGGAGGATGAGAAGGGTAAGGGGGAGATGACGAGAGACCCGGAGCCTCGGTGGGAAGAGAGAGAAAGAGAGAGAGGATTAGAATAAATATGGTTATCTGAAAGACGTTCAGAATCTTATTCTGGAAGAGAAAAAAATTGAACAAAAATGTTCAGCCCAATGCAGCTAGTAGCAGATTAAAGAAGAGAGTTTTTAATTCCAGTATACCACGATGCGTCGTTATAACCTACGCGAATCATGTCGATGTAGACAAACTTTATAACGCATGCGCAATGCATTTACTGATCATTTGGCATTCTTTTTCCATACGATGTCATCTCGGGTGAAAAAGAGAGAAGTAGAGAGATGCGACTTTTGCAATGTGTTTTGTTCACCGTTGGGTTCTTTGAAGGTTCCAAAGGAATTGATGAAATAGGAAAGTACTAATGAGCGAAGTGCGGAAACAAACAAAAAGACTGCAATATATATTACACTCGGGTAAACAAAAACAACAACGTAACTAAACAAACCAATACAAAACAAAATAAGGATACGCTTCTCTCAGTGGATCATAGCATATTATTTTCCACATCGTTTCTCTTGTTTTTTTCTTCTGTCCTTTCCATGCAGCCCACAAAAACTCTAAATTCTTGATTTCCAGCAGACACGCATAGATTGAAACAGAATAAGAGAAGTGCCTTTTTATTAGCCGCAAAGGGACTTGCTTTTCTCCCAATTAATCAGAAACCCAAGAAATAAATACCGCAAATTAAGAAAATCATGAATTAAGACAAAACAACCATCTTTGTTTACGTATAAATTAAGGAAAGAAAATAGAAACCGTGAGCGCCAGGATTGTCAAGTCTGACAGACATGAACTTTATAAAATAACCCACTATTATTGTTATCATCAAAGGGCCGGAACGGGCCTTTAAACCCGGCCTTTAATTCCTCGACAGAGATTTATATTTAAACTAAAAATTAAAAATGAATATGATTTTATCTTACCTTTCAGTTACATTTACTTTCCATCCCTGTACAATCATATTCATATTTTGTTTTTAACGGAGTTTTCCTTGTATATTGGATGTAAAATGGCCCTACTGCTTTGTGAATAACTAACATACCCTGATATTACTGCCACGTATAATGGAATGTGAAAGAAGATTATTTGTAATGATTCACTGATAAACAAAGGAAGGATACACAGTGTGGAAGAAAATTGATAAAATATGTTTTAGAAATATATTTTGAGAAATTTGGGGTGGTGGAGACCGTCGAGGTGATCGGGCGAACGCAAGATTACGCGGGATAATTACTTTTTCAATTTAATAATCAAGAACCATGCACAAAACAAAAGACGATACAAAACAGCAAAATAGTAATTATCATAGGCTGAAGAGAAAGAGAGGCAGAGAATGACAGAAAAGGATCGTTATTTAAAATAAATTAAAATAGCAGTTCATCAGTTCACTAATAGCGAGAAAAGTCCGCGGACAAAGGATCCTTATTAGACCCAAAAAAGATCGGCTTTCCAACGTCGTTAATTTCCCCTTTATTTTGTTTTTTAATTAGATTGATCTCAATATAAATTTGGTATTCTTGAATTACAAGATTTGAAGTGCATGGTAGGAAAGAACGGATAGAAACCATTGACCTACTGGTCCGACATTCAACATTTGGAGAACAAGAAATCATTACTACAATTTTAATTAATTTCTTCATCAGCCGACTGTAGTGCGTCCCGGAAAAAATCACAACTTAATCACAATTAATGAATGACACATAATGATTTGTAAGGCTTATAGATCCTCCTCTTTCATTTGATGCAACTCAGGGGCGGATCTAGGGGAGGGGGGGGGGGGGGGGTTGGCGGTTTACCCCCCCCCCCCCCTGGGCGGCCAATTGAGAACAAAAATGGGAAAAAAGAAGAAGAAAAAAGTAAAACAGTAAAACGGCGCGATTTTTTGACAATCCTGGATCCGCCACTGGGTCAACCCCCCCCCCCACCCCACCCCCTTGGCAAAAAGCTAGATCCGTCCCTGCAACTCAAAATTACAGTGATGCATATTTTACGCATGAGTGATTGAATGTTGCGATGTAACTGTTGATTATTTTACCTCACTGCTAAGAAGCATAAATGCTTGTAAGTAAGCAACCAGGCGGCCGACGGCTTTAGGTCCTCTCCGAGGGGCCTGGTAATGAGAATTTATGCCTTACCAAAGGGTACTAGCGCTTCGCCTTGGTTTCGAACCTGGGTCACCGGATTACGAGACCACTGCTCTACCGACTGAGCTATCGCGCCTCCTCTGATTGATTAAAATTAATTTGAAGAGAGCTAGGAACCAAAAATTCAATTGGCGGACGTACGGTATCTGAATTTCAAAGAGAAAATCACATTTCTAGAAAGTTCAGTTTCTGCCCTTTCATATGACACCTCAATCAGCAAAATGAGCTTGGAATAACAAAGTTCTGTTTGTTTGAGGCAGTGCTTGCATTTCCATAATTTTATTAAACAAATTCGTTTTTACTGGCTGCCTGCCGTACAAGGGTGTCGATTTGTATCCGTGGTTGGGGGGGGGGGGGGATGATAGGTGCCAAAATATTTTCGGCAATGGATCAAAGCAACCAAAGTGGTAGAAGCGTGTGGCAAGTTGCGTAGCCAGGATTTAATTTTAGGGGGGCGGTAGTGAGCACGCGAAGGGCGGTTCCTAGGGGGTTGGGTGCAGGGAGGGGAATCCCCCCCCCCCCCCCGCGCAAAGCGCGGAAGCTTATTTCACTAAATTATTAGAGAAAGAAGACGATTCGTTGGACCGTTCTAGACTCTTAATCCTTGTTTGAATCAAATTCCCCTTTCTCCGCGCGTAGCGCGGGAGATCTGACGTTTCATTATATTATTAAAGAACGAAGACGATTCGATGTACCATTCTCGACTCTTAATCCTTGTTTGAATCAAGTTCCCCTTCCTCCGCGCGTAGCGCGGAAGCTCTGACGTTTCATTAGATTATTAAAGAAAGAAGACGATTCGATGTACCATTCTCGACTCTTAATCCTTGTCTGAATTCATTTTTGCCCATTCCTGCGCGAAGCGCGGAAGCTTTCACCTTTCATTAAATTATAAGTAAGTTTAGTTGTATCGTGTACTTCGACGTTTCATTTGATTATTACTCTTAATCCACGTCTGAATTCAGTTGTCCCCTAACAAATTTGCCCTGTTCGCTAAATTATTAGAGAAAGAAGACGATTCGTTGTACTGTTCTCTATATTAATCCTTGTCTGAATTCAGTTTCCCTACTGAAAATAAGTTGTGTCACAAATAAGTTGTGACATAATAATCTTTCTCCAAAAATGAAAAATGTTTTAGGAAATATCAGGAAATAAAATGGGATCGACACCAATGCTGTCGTAGCAATAAACGGAATTGACAAGAGACTTAACTCCGTTCCGCCAGTGGCAACGGCCATAGACGAAAAACTTCATGCATGGCTAATTGTCAATGAAGCGGAGTTAAGTCTTTTGTCAATTCTGCTTGTTGCTACGGCAGGCAGCCAGTGAAAACGAGTTCGTTTCATAAAATTATGGGAATGCAAGCATTAATTTAAACAAACAGAACTTTGTAATTCCTTGCTCATTTTTCCTAAATGAGGTGCCATAATTATGAAAGGGCCGAAACTGAACTTTCGATAAATGTGATTTTCTCCTTGAAATTCAGATACCGTCCGCCAAATGACTTTTTGGTTCCCTCTCTTCAAATTGATTTTAATCACTCATGCATGAAATATGCATCATAATGATTTGCATCAAATGAAAGAGGAGGATCTAAGCTTTACAAATATGTGTCATTTATTGATTATAATTGTGATTAAGTTATGATAAAACATCGATAATTCTCGGTTTCATTTTTTCTGGGACGCACTGTATATAATGGACACATGGGTCAAAATGTATTCCGTTCTTTTCAAGAAATACAAGAACACGTTTTCCCGCAAATTTAGGTAATGTCCCATCAGTAGGCCTTTAAAGGTACTATGTCCAAGTTGCAGGCCCACAAAATGAAAAGGTTAAATTCCAACGGCATTTGAATGACAATACTAATTTAGAACTTCCCTAAAAAATGGGAGGCTTGAAAATGTCTCTAAGTGGGAAAATAACGACTTTTAGTTGTCGAATCGACTTAGGAGCAATATAGAGCCTATAAGTAATAGTAATTGATTTTCAGACCATTGTACCGAATGGTCGTACGTTTTATGCTGCGCAAATATTCAATCAGTTTAATTTTGGCCATCACAAGAAGTGGGTTATTGCTCATGTACCCTTTACAGCTCATTTTATGTATGTCATTACCAAAGAAGAAAAAAGCCAGTCAGTCACTCAATAGTGTCTGACAGTAAAGTCTAGCAAGTAAACGGATTTCCTTGCATAATTTGAATATTAGGACACTGCTAACGTTTAAATTTCACAGATAGCACATATAAATAATTCCTGCAAAGTTCTACATAATTTGAGGTTGGCTGCAAAAGGGACATAGTATCTTTAAAGTAGATCGAATTTAATCTTTCAACTTTTCATTTAGAAGATAGTGGAAAGGGTATTTTTTTAATAACGGGAATAATTTGAGGTCCGTCTCAACGTGAATTTCCACTGTACAACGTGCGTATTATTTCCTTATTCCAGTCAACAATGGAATTTAAAAAGAGACACTCACTCGAAATCTCAGCACGTTCGCTTAAAAACTCTTCAAAATGCAAGAGGATTTATAAACTGCAATAAATGTGTCCAATGTTCATGATGAATATCAGCAGATTTTAATTCATTCAAACTCCAATACAGAGCGACGCAACATCTATAACATACTAGCACGTAGTAGTACAAGTAAATTTGCGAACAATGCTACAAATTAAAGCACTTACTGAAGTTAAACTGCATGGTCTTTAGGCTTTAACCAAGTTATTTGTGAGAGACTCGAACAAACGTTGAAATGGTAAACTATACAAAACTTGATAACAACAATATTAGACTTAATTTTTAATACATTTTTTTCACCGAGGTCACACACAATGGTTATAAGGAATATTGAAATAACAATGTCTAAAGTAAAAATTACACATTTCTATTTCGATTTTGATCGGTAGAGAAAGATCCGTGAATTTGAGTGTGTCACGGGATGTGTGCATTTAAATGATCTCTCAAACCCTTGATATAGAAAACGAGGAAACAGTTTTCTAAATTGTTTTCCTGTATCCCGATAATTTTTTTAATGAAACCATTCAGACCGTTATTGAATTAGTTAGTAAAGAGAAATGCAACATTTTGTGCAAGAGAGTGTAGACCCGTTTGGTTGAGAATACAGGGTTTAATAATTACGATTCATAAAACAAGTCGTAGAACTATTATAGTTATAATTTGTTTAAAATTACACAATTTTTACGAAACATCAATAAATTTAAGTTTGAAGTAAGAGTCATGATTGCAGCTTTGCAGGCGAATCAGAAATGGGCCGACCTTCTCCATAATTTAGCTTAATAGCGCATTCTTGATTCAAGCAATGAAAACACACAGTATAAAAGAAGAGTTACGAAATTCTGCTATTTGAACATTAACATCACCATACACCAAGGTAAAACACAACAATCTTGAAAGCGGTACACTCTCTCCCTCAACTTTTCCTTGTTTTTTTTACAACTACTATTTTTAAAAACTAAAATGACACCTTGGGACTTCAAAGTATCGGTGATTGGATTTTGGCGTCGTGAATTAAGTTAGCTTTGAATTTCTGAACCAAAAATTGAATAGTGGGAACTGGGAAGCCTTGGTTGTTGGCATAAACTGTACAAGAAAGCTGATCAATTGATTTTTAAAAATGTATAACGGCAGAGCTAGAATAAGGAAAGCATCTAGGTTAAGACCGTTTTCACATCCGTTTGTAAGAAAGAAACTGGTGTATTCAGTATGCATTGAGATAATTGATTCTTTTCAATAGGCATTCATTAAATTTAAATCCAATCCAAGATTTTAGGGTTTCCTTTTTATTCTCTGAAACAAAACAAGTAAAATGTAGGCTAATCCTTTAAGGAGTTCTGCATTGTCATACAACCGATATTTAATATCATATGTAGTACATAATAATGATGATTCTTTTCTTCATCAATTAGGTTTGACAAAATATTGAAGTGAAATAACATTGAATTCAAATTGAATATTTCACAATCACACTGAAAAACGTACTACACCTGTATATATATGTACAATTGTATGTTCATCATTAGTATAATGGACCTACAACATATGGTCAAGCAGCACTTAATCATGAATAATAATGATCGTTTCCACCTATATGTAGAAACTATATTTACATATCCCTAGAAGTTCCGCTATATTTTGATAATGCCCAAAACTGGCGATTTGCCAAAAATAAACAAAATATAGAGATCAAATGAAACAAATGAGTAGATTTGGTGAACCGAAAGTATCTAACAAGCTTTTTCAAAGGGGTGAAGATACATTTTATGATAACTGTGGACCGTATATTACTTTGAATCTTTCATAAACAAGACACTATTGCAACCAAATGAATAACAAAGTGCTGGCAGTCCATATGTAGTAAGTCCATTGTTACTTCCGCTAGTGAACTAGTGACGTTCTTTACAGGCATCGAAGTCTATCATACAAAGTATGTACAAATTTTCCTCTTTTTAAGGGGTGTTATTTACAAAATTCAGTACATTTTCAACCAGTGAGTTTCGACTATATACAAGTTATAAAAATAAGTTAGAATGTACATTACCCGCATTCAGTTGGCTTAGTCAAGTACACTTAATATTTACAATAGTTTACAAAGAGTACAAATATTTTCAGAGAATTATTTTTCAAATAAAAATACACACATATTCTAGGGAACAAACTTCAACAAAGTTAAGTGAAATTTTGATTTCTATATCCAATCATAGGTCTAGTGACTTTTTAATGGATTTTACTTAAGGAAAGAGATCAACAAACTTGTAGAGATGCATAATTGCAGATATAGGTACACTGTACATAGAGTCATAGACATATGGGTATGAATAATAGGCAATTAGATCCCATCAAAAAGTATGAATATATTCTCTCTATAATTAAAAGAACACTTCTTTGTTAATACTCTTCTCATACAGATCAATTGCCTTGACAGGCCTTACATAGTTTTAGTCTCTTCCCCTTTTTCTCTACCCTTCTCCCAAACTATATTATGGGATGTCAATTTGGAGCAAAGTCTGAATTTTCTTTGGTGTAATAGGGAACCATGTCCAAAAAAGGAATCTAAGAATGATACGGTAAGCCATGCTAATAAGTTTATCATACAAAGTATGTACAAATTGTCCTCTTTATAAGGGTTGTTATGAGAACACTACCAAGATCCAGAAAGAGCTACTTGTTGTCACAGAGGTACTGAAACAGAAGCTGGTGGATGAGAAAGCAGAAAAGTTCTACCTGGAGACTAAGATCGGGGTAGATGTTTATCAGGTGATGGCTGAACAGCTGCCAAGTCTGTCAAGAAAACAAGCAAGAGGGGGCGAAACGACAATGACGCGTCTGATGCCGAGCAAGTTTCCAGCTGTCTTTTAGCCGCTGAGCAGAACAAACTCAGGGATCACAAGAAAAAGGTTGAAAAGCCGACTACTGACCTCGACTTAACTGAACAATACTGAGCTGAACAAAACAGTTGCTGATCAGAAGAAATGTATTGCAGAAAATGAGTCAAAGATCAGCAGTCGTGAGAAGGAATTTATGTATAAGATGCACTGCAAAATAAGATTGAGAAGATTGATTGATAATGAAAATTGAAATGTACTTATTTGGATCCCAGGCTTTCCAGAAACCAACTGTTTTGTCTCGGACTCAAAACTAGATCCCTAAATAGTAAATAGACTTGCAATTTACCATTAATTTGAATTCAATAGATGAACAAAATCTTATAGCCGTGAATAATGAATACCAATTTACTTTGCATAATTTCTGACAAAATCCAGCTTAATGAATGACATACAGTACAGTAGGACCAAGTTAAACATATCAAACACAATATAATGTTAAGCCAACTATTCTGTTTCCCCAATTTAACTTGTAGGCCTATGATGAGGTCTAAAGATTCCACTTTATTAAGTACTAAAAGATATAAGAAAGCAGCAGTGAAATTTCTTTAACAAACAACAACATTCACTTGAGACATTTTTATCATACACCAAAAAAATAGACATCTACAGATGAACAGAAACTGCTGCAGATTACTGATTAACATAACAAAATTGGAGTCTACATATTAGTTACATCAATGTCCAGTTCACTTTCACCATTAACTTCATTCCTGGAAGAATGGCGATACCTTTTCGGCTTTGGACTTGGACTCTCTGGGACGATGAAAGGGTTCCGACATCCCCTACATTTGCATCTCTGACAGCCTTTCTCAGTCATGAAGCAGGGGCACCTGTTTCCTTTGCAGGTGTTGGCTCCCGGTGACTTGCCCCAGGTTCCGCACCTGCACCCCTCTATCACCGGTAGAGATCGTCCCATTTTCAGCAGTTTTGCTCTGTGTCCAGAAATCACGACTGATGTTATGACTGATTTCTTCTTCTTTGGTGGTGTGTCCTCGATCTCTAGGTCCTCTTCAGGCGAACTGGACACTCCATCCCCGTTCACAAGCTTTTCCTTTTCATAATCAAATGTGCTATCCTCGCTTTCTTTTCGATACCTGTGCCTCTTCTTTTTCCTCTCACTCCTTGCTTTTCGGTCAGTTGTTCGCTTTGCTTGCTCTTTAATCAGTTTCCTCTCCTTGACTTTGATTTTGTCATGTTTCTTTTTCTTCTTCTTGATTTTGTCCTTTTGCTCATTGCTATGCCGCTTGCGTTTTATCTTGATGCGAGGAGAGCCAGAAGGAGAAAATGATGCACTGTAAATGGAGTGGTCACTACTCGTCATATCAAGGTGATCTGAACTGTCAATGCCGTTGCAAAGTCCATCTAAAGGCGAGTACAACCGATGCGACGGAACTTCCGGGTTCCCGAATAGATGCGGGTTTGGGGAAGCCCCCAAGCCGTCTCTGTCCCGTCGGGGTCGCCCACGGCGTCGTCCTGGTGATTTGGAATTAGCGTCACCTGTTTTCTCGCTATTAACCCTTGCTAAGATGTCCAGAATGTTCAGATTCTTATCCTGGCCGGCGCTGCTGCTTTCATGGACCGCATTGATCGCCATTCCCTCTTCCAGGATAGTCAAAGTGCTGTTCGATTCGCCGTTCGCTCCGATAAAGCTTCGCGCGATGGGTGTGGCTGCTATGTACTCGCATAGTTTCTTGTAGCATGATAACAGTATTCTGAGTTGTCGCACCTCGGCAAATTTCTCGTAATTTTTACACCAACTGCATGTTGGCTTAAGAAGCATTCTGCCACCTATACAAGTCCGACAAACAAAATGTTGACAATTCGAATCCGTTGGTCCCAAAGGGTCATTTAAGAGTGATCCACAAACGCAACATGACAAAGACTGTCTGAGATAGGGCAATAAGCGATAGAGATCTCCCCAAGATTCACCATTTTCGAAATCTGCTTGCAAAATGTATCTACATGTAGACACATAGAGCGCCGTAGCATTCATATCGACACTTTAAATGAAAAAGTAGGATTTAAAACCCGATTTTGGTGTGTTTCAGCGAGCTAACCCAGATTAAGCCAAGAGAAGCGTCACATACCATAAAATAAAGCCGTAAATCGATGTTTACCGGTGCTATTGACGTCACAATTTGAACTTTGACCCACACAACCCTTGGAAATAAACAATGACAATGTTAATCATAGTATAAATATAATTTGTTATGTACTGCATATTCAATAAATAGCAACATGAATTGTTTTTGAACAATTTTGGGGTTCTAGATTAAATTTACTGGGAGATAATGTGAAATTTCTTTCATGGAACCGGAAGTGAATCAAAATGGCCAGTGCTCACGTTTCAAGAATTTGTTTGGCCGTCAAAAACAGTGTTATACTGTCAAGATGGCCAGCTATATCAAGACGTCAGTGCAGTTCTGTGTCTGCTATGACAGATGTCATAGGAAGAATAGATGAAAAGAGACAACAAGCTTTGCTTGGAGGCGGAAAACACAGAATTGAGGCCCAACATAAGAGGGTAAGCTGGATATCGTGGTCCCATACATAGATTTATGTGCACCCAAGTCTTACTTAGGCAGCTTAGGCCCTTAGTCGAACGCGAACAGTAACAAATCTCAGACAGAGCTGAGTTGATTATGCAAGACAATTGTCTGACTTGTATAATAGACTCCTATAGTCTAAGGTATATTTGGACATTTGGACATTTGGACTGGTCTGAGAATAAGGATCGTTCTCATAAACAGGGATATCCTCGTAAATTATTTAAGCGCCAACGAATCACGTCCTAGAGTAAAGGAGCCGGTAATCGGACAGTTCCAGTTTTCGGCCGATCCATTGGATGCATGGTAGCATATCACATATCCCACACATGCCATACCATGCCAGAGTCATTGAAGAACCACATTTGCAACGGAAAATATATCCTAAAATATCACATTTTAGCGATGTAATCGGCGGGCCCGCTACCCAAATCTGAAAAATCGAGTTTCTTACGCTTGTATGTAAGAAATATGGGTACCATAAAATTAGCTTTATTTCGAGTATTTTTCAGATTTAGAGCCCGATTTTGTGTTGGTCGCAAGCTCAAAAGTATCTCATCGCATGTATTAAATCAATGCAGCCGGACCCCGCCACGCACACACGATATGTCTGTCTAATTCAGATTCCAACTTCCGATCACCGCTGTGCCTGTTTTCGGCCAGGCGAGCACCCGGATACCTGCTCCGCCCGCTTGTGCTATACACCAGCGCGGAAACGCACGGCGCGCGTGAGCGCTTCCTATTGACTTTGTACATGCGTCCGAAAACTGGTACGCTATGCCGATAACTGGCTCCAAAACAGTGAAAATTGAAATGAATATTGTCATGGCAATTCGTGATTTTTTTCTGGGATTCTTTTTTTGTTTAAATAATAATAATATTTACTTCATGATTTGAACAAGAAATGATAATAAATAGGAAGTAAAGAGTCCAAAAAATAGGATTTTGTCTTAAGTGGCCGAAAACCGGGTCCTTTACTCTAGACTAGTAGACTAGTAGTAGATCTAGATCTAGATCTAATTCCTAATAACTAAGGATCGTCCACATTTTTGCTGACTTTTTTTTTCTTTGGGGCTCTGCGGGTGTAGGGTTCCCAAACTGCGCGCTGGCAATGCGAAAAACGGATTCCGCATAATAAAATACCCCAGTTCATCGTCTTGTAATGGGTTATCCGTTTCCCAGAGGATTTATCGTTCATAACGTGAGAGTCTCTGTGCAAAGTGAATGTGAAATGCATCAAGGAGCACCATCGTGGAATCCGTTTTTTGCATCGCCAACTTGCGGATCAGAAGTGAGAATCGTCCACAAAAATGCTGACGATCCTTAGTTTTGGGGATGCAACTGTCTGTGTTTACGAAAACAATCCTCGTTTATGCGGATTATCCTTATTTCCGGACCAGCACCCGTACTGAATGGCACTATTGTTTTGATCTACAACTGTAGCTAACTATGACGTAGTCGTAGCAGAATGATTATTGTTGGAAGTAAAAAAATCTAAATCTAAATCAATCGCCATGATCAATGACAATGTCATGAGTGTGATTTGAACTTATCCATTCCTTTTTTTCTATGTAGCATGCAGCACTTCTGAAAGTTTTGAAAATTAGACTATTTATTAGTTGAGAAAATCTTTACAGTAGCATTGTGTGCAAAAATTTAATTACAATCTTGTTTACAAATTTGAATGTTCTATACTTATTTCATGTGATGTTAATTTACACAAGGTCTTTATTTTACATTATATATCTTTGTATCAAGTCTCTAAAATGTAAGAGGGAATTATAATTCATTCCAATTTTAGGAGTCAGAACTAATTTTATTCAGACACTTTGATAATTCTGGTCCTCTGTGAGAAAGTATAAAACTTCAATATATCTTTATCAGGGGAAGTTGACTGCAAGAGAGAGGGTCAATCTGCTGCTAGATCCAGGCTCTTTCATCGAGTATGACATGTTTGCAGAGCACAGGTGCTCCGACTTTGGCATGGATGCTGATGACAAGAAAGTAGGTGGATAGAAATGGTTATAGTTAAATCTTAAAGACCGTCAATACTACTGGGCCAGAAGGGATTAGACCACACAGCGAGGTCACTGACAGGTGGCTATCTCATTAACTCAGCTCACAACTAACATAAGAAAAAGAGGATCATGGGGGACAAACAGGCACCGATTGGGAAGTTTTCTATATAGAGGGAGCAAGTAGCTTCAAGTAGGACAGTGGGGCTTTAAGGGTCTGTTGTGCTTGATAACAACAGCAATACAAATAAGAATGAATTAATGATGATTAATTAATTAATTAATTTATGACCCATTTTGCACTCCGTTTAAGTCTTTAAGAACTGTCAATTGAACTTATATTTTTTAAGGCGACCGGGAGATCTACAGGATTACCTCACTCCTGTTCATCATCAGATGATGATGATGATAATATTATTTCAATAATGATGATACATGATATCATTTTAATAATGATAATGATAATAATAATAGTAATGATATTAATGATGATAACGATAAAAATGATGATGATAATGATTTGATGATCAGGATCATCATCACCTTTTCTTGGTGAATGTATTTGGTCCAAATCAATTTAAGTAGATTTGAAGTGCTAAAGGGGACAAACTAGGTTGATGCAGTTGCATTATAAATATATAAACTTTTTCCCAATACTTCATCTCAGTTTCCAGGAGATGGTGTAGTAACAGGCCATGGTCTCATCAATGGAAGAATCACATACATTTTCAGTCAGGTAAATATAAAAATTGCATGTACAAGTATTTTAGACTTTTCATAAATTCCACATCTAGAACATGAAAGCTTCTTGATAATAGAAAATATGAATGATTTGAATCAACATTTCATGCCTTTTAAAATAACATTTAAAAAATCTTTTCAAAGATGTAAATGGCGTTCCATAATTGTTAAGTCCAACTTAGAGATAAGTTCAACTTAGGATCTTTGTAAAACACCATGGTGGTTTCTCTCCCATCCAGGATTTCACTGTCCATGGAGGGTCACTTTCCAGCGCCCATGCCCAGAAGATCTGCAAGGTGATGGACCAAGCCATGCAGGTGGGAGCACCGGTCATTGGTCTCAACGACTCGGGTGGGGCTCGCATCCAAGAGGGCGTGGAGTCCCTGGCTGGTTATGCTGATATATTCCAGGTAATTGGTCTGCTCCTGGGACCCGTTTCACAAAGCCTTTTTGCAATGACAAATGACAAATATCAGTGACAAATCTGCTTATAACCAATCAGAAGCAAGGATTTCAGTAGCTTATAACAACAACGGTCATTTGTCACTGATGACAAGTTTTGTGAAACGCCCCCCTGGTGGCCGTTTCTCGAAACTGTCAGAAGTCTAACATTGAAACGTGTGTTATAGAATTAATACGCGTATGTCCACGAACTTAGACTTACGGCGGTTTCGAGAAACTGGCCCCAGGTGTCTTCTGACATTCATGCACCAGAGGAAGTGTTGCTATCAGGTTTCCTTTACCAAAATATACACAGTTCAAGCGGGACTGCACTACTTGTAGCTACATGCGCCCTCTATAGTTTGGCCAGGAGGGATTAGACCTCCCTGCGTGATCACTGGAAGGTGGCTTTCTCATCAAATCAGCTCTCAATTAACATAAGAAAGGGGACCGTGGGGGATCAGAAGAAGTATATATCATTAGCTACGGTCACAACTGTTATATATATACGGTCACAACTGGCTATACGGTCACAACTGGCTATATAGCCAACAATGCCTAAGCTGGCGTGCTTGAGCTTAAAGTCACCGGGTTGCAGACGTCGGGGGAAAAATACATGACCGTGTGGGCTTGAGTCATCAGGGAGTGGACATGGATGGTCTGCTCACCTGTCTGGCTGTCCGTCTGGGCTGGACTCTCCGGGTTGCGGGTTGAATTTTGGCATCAAAACCATTTAATTATTCACTTGTTTTTAAAAATTGTTTAAAAAGAATAATAATAATATAATATATCGCTTTTATATAGCGCTTAATACATCTACGATGTCTCTAAGGGCTTTAAAGATATACTATTACCCCGTTCATTGGATTCAATAC
This sequence comes from Strongylocentrotus droebachiensis, assembly GCA_035222895.1. Classification (NCBI taxonomy): domain Eukaryota; kingdom Metazoa; phylum Echinodermata; class Echinoidea; order Camarodonta; family Strongylocentrotidae; genus Strongylocentrotus; species Strongylocentrotus droebachiensis. Next base: position 128,603 of record JAVYIG010003104.1, read on the forward strand.
TTGCCCGCACACACTGTGTGCACAATCTCCACTCCCTGGGGAGTAATCGAGCCAGACATCACTTGATTGACATGTATATTGTATTTTATCTTACTTTCTGCAGAGAAATGTGATGGCTTCTGGTGTTGTACCCCAAATCTCACTCATCATGGGACCATGTGCAGGTATGTTTGAAATTATATATATGTATTTAGCCCTCCACAGGCTACTTTATGAGATAAAGTCAAAATAACAAAGAAACAATCGTAAAGTTACATATATTTGACCCAAATTTTCTGTACATACCAGATAAATTATAAATATATCTTTTGTCCTCCTAATATTTAACAACTTTTTTTTCTTCACGAGACCAAATGTGCAGGTACGTTGATAAAATATTGTCAAGAAGAGAATACAGATGGAATGAGAAGGAGTGTGAAATAGGAGAAAGAGGAAGAGTAGAAAGAAACTTATGAAATGTGGAAAGCAAAGAAGAGTCCAGGAAGGGAGAGGGGTAGAAAGAGATAGAGAGAGACAGAGAGAGAGAGAGAGAGAGAGAGAACACATTAATGCAAGAAGATTTCAAAAAGTGCATCTTTTTTTAAATGCTGAATTGATGTAGCATTATGTTTGAAAATGTGACAGATATGATTTTAATATGATCTACGGTGTTTAATAATGATACATTCTATGCGTAATGATAGTATAGCGATCTTTTTCTGTTATGATTGTGGCTATTTATCCTTTCTTTTACAAGGTCACTGATGGGGAAAAAGTGGAATTACACATCCATCTTTCTTTCTTTCTTTCATTTAAACATTTTTTTTAAAGCCCCACTTTCTTTTGCCTCTCTTTTCTTCTTTCTGTTTATATTCTGTTTCTAGTTTGGTTTGATTATCTTTAAATGATTGATCCTTTCTTCTTTCCCAGGTGGTGCAGTTTATTCTCCTGCCCTAACAGATTTTACATTCATGGTCAAGGTAAGACAAAAATATTCTTGTTCGGAAAGAAAAAAATATTTGTACTCTGAAACTTTTAACAAAAGAAATTGTTCTCTTACATTTCAACAACTCTACTCGTGTTCACATTGAAAAATATTTCTGCAGTTTTCTGCTTCATAAAGATTCAAGATCAAGATTTATTCACCAATTACTCCTTTTTTCCAGTCACTATACATTTTAGCCTTAAGCCTTAAACCTTCAAAGTTTGTGATGGTGAGAAGATATTATGTGAGGGTGAACGTTATTTTTGTATTGTCTTTCTTTATTTGTATTTCAACAGGATACATCATATTTATTCATAACCGGACCAGATGTAGTCAAGGTGAGAAGTGCTATTTTATTCATCCCTCCCACCCCCTCCAATCTCCACCTTCCTCAAACCTGTCACTTATCAAATGATTTACTTTTAGAAAGTATTGACTTATTGAGGTTCCCCCTTGTTAAATGAAACTGTTAAGAAACATGCAACAATATTTGCACCAACTTGAAAGAAATATGGAATCCTAAATAAATTTACTACAAATTTACATACTGGAAATCAAGTGTCATTACAATGGTGCCCCCGGAATGTATACGTCCTAGTGTACCATTTCGATTATGTTTCTTTTTGATAGTAGATACTGCATCTGTTACTACTTTAAAATGCCTCTTATTACCGTATATGATTGGAAATTTTATTTCATAAATCTCTGCTTGATATTTGTGTTCATTAATGAAGCTCAGTTTATGGTGCTCAACAGACAATTTGCAAACTCTTGACTACTTTTTTTGTTTTATGTTTGTAGAGTGTCACACAAGAAGAAGTAACCTATGAAGAGCTAGGTGGGGCTAAAACACATACAACAATCTCAGGTTAGTTCCTCATATCACTTTGGTAATAGGGTGTGTGATAAAGGTGTCGTTTTTCTTTTCTGATTTGTTATGCTGTTTGCTGTGGCATGAATTCATTGAATATGCCATTTTCGTAAATTAACCAAATTTAATTCATAAGTCTTTGTGAAGTGCCTCAATACAAATTATTTCATTCACCTGATAAGAATAATAGTATTTTAATAGTCAGAATGCAAACTGTATATATATTAAGTGTTGCTAGGGTGAGGTGTGATGGCTCATTGGTAGAGCAGTGGTGTCCTAACCAGGAGGTCTCGGATTAGAAACCATTTTGTGCACATTACCAAGTCCCTCAAAGAGGACTTACAGCCATCAGTCCCCTTGTTTCTTACTTAGAAGCATAAACATGTTTTCCTAGCAGTCAGGTAAAACACACACACAAACCAACCAACCAACATGTAAAACTTTTGAATTTCAGGTGTAGCTCATGGTGCCTTTGAGAATGATATAGATTCCCTGTCCAAGATGAGACAACTATTCAGCTACCTACCACTCAGCAACAGGGACAGTGCGCCCATCATTCAATGTGAAGATCCAAGGTGAGTCAGGATTTGATTTTAGGTGCCATGCTTTGTTTAATTAAATGTCTGTTTGTTTGTTTGTTTTATTTCCGTATAAAAAGACATTATGCATTCAGTAAAACAATAACAAATAGAATTATGAATTACAAGTGAGTTTCTTTAGAGACGTGTATCAATCAGATATGATTATTTACGTTTGGGGACCGACCTTTAGCGTCACCCCTCTGAAAGACATGACTCTGTGTTAAACCGGGCTCCGCTGAGTCAATTGGTAGGCGAAGACAGAGAGCTGACCATACCAACTTGTTTCAGTTTTGCATATAGTTTATAGTCCACACTTTACTGAAATCTTTTACCCAATGCTGTGTTTTAAAGTTGATTATACCACTGGAAAATTTTAGACCAAAGAATAAGTTTTACTATTGTTAAACATTATTTAGTCCTTGCTTTTGGTTCAACTGAATTAGTAGCCTCATTAGCATTTGTATGTGGGCAAATATGTCGTCTTCATATTTATGTTATTACAGAATAAGTTCCCTGGCAGGTTTGCTTCTTACCCTACATGATTGTATTCTGGTAAATGTTACATGTTTAGGTCATGAATTCAGTTCATTGTTTGAATTTTCAATTCATTTTCAATATTTTAAATCTTTCCAATTCAATTTAGATGTTATATCTATTTCTTTTGTTAATATTTATTCACCAATGTCAACAAAACATACCAGTATATTAATATAAACAAATAGAAATATGCTGTAAGTAACAAATATTGATATGTTTAGCAACAATGGTACGGTATGCATGATAAGATTGTCCTCATTTAAAAAAAAAAAAGATGTCATGATCTTAGTCTAATATCTGTTTTTGTTTTCTTTCTTATTTTTGTATTCATTTCTCTTGACAGGGATCGTCTAGTACCAATCTTAGATAACATAGTACCTCTAGAATCCAACAAGCCATACAGTATGAAAGATGTTATCTTTGCAGTAAGTTGGGGGAAATCCCCCATTTTAATCAAATATTTTGGTAATGTCTCTCTGCCATGGTTCATAGTACTTCCTCCGTAGGGATTTTTAGATTGAAATGGCCAATTAGAAATTTCAGTTGTTGTTGAGCTGAATGAAAGATAAAGTACAGTGTCCATCAGCTTTAAATACTAGTCCCATTTATGCATATCTATGTATGAACTTTTGGTTAATATCTGCTTTTCAGCACAGTTTGTATTGTAATGTTACTATGAAGAAAGAAAAAAACAAAAACACATAGGAACAGTAAGTGAGCTCAGGGCCCCCATCTTAAAAAGAGTTGATATTAATCGGAACTTATTTGTGAACGATATCAATCGCAACTATGTACATAAGGGATAGGGGTCTTCAAACTTACGATCGATTAGAGGACTTACAATTGATTTTGATCAATCGCAACTCTTTATAAGACGGGGCCCTGGTAAGACACAATAAAAATACACAAGTATCAATGTGATGAAATCTCTCTTGGACTCTAGAAAATCCACAAATCTCCCTGCTCCAGTAGTGTCGCTAGTTCAGATAGCACCGTGATATAGAAGAAATATTATTAAATATGATCAATCGCAAATCCGTCATAACTTATGGATGGTTTCATTGCAACACTTGTAATTTTCTTTAAATCTGCAGACGGTGGACAATCGACAGTTCTTTGAGATCATGCCAGCCTATGCCAAGAACATCCTAGTCGGCTTTGCCAGGATGAATGGACGAACGGTGGGCATCGTGGCTAATGAGCCCAAGGTCGCATCAGGTCAGTTTATTTCATTTTATTTTTGTTGTTGTTGTTGTTGTTGAATGTATACAGTTAACTGTTCTGATCCAAATTGAGCTGGATCATAGTATTGATAAAGCTCAAATTCTAGTGATTTATTAATTCATTACAGTTTTATTTGAAATTCAGGTCAGGAACAATCGGCTTGGTAACTGCTTTACAAGGGCAAATGCATTTAATCTTCTTTCCTCTCAAAAAATTTTCATACTTGAAATCCTTGTGCAAGAGAATCCTGGATCCACCACTGTTAATTGCTACATTTTTTTTTGCAATGGCACTTCTTTGGAATATTTACATTGAAACAGAATCAGTGTAATAATTTATTGTAGAAATGGTGAGGAACTAAAAGTTGATTCTTTGTATTTTAAGCTAAGAATACACAAATGACAAATAATAGATAAATGAATGAAGAAGTCAGTCAGTCAGTCAGTAGATGAATCGGTCCAATAGCAAGCATATATGCCACTACTTTTTTGCAGGTTGCCTGGACATCAATTCATCCGTGAAAGGAGCCCGCTTTGTGAGGTTCTGCGATGCGTTCAATATCCCTCTTATCACGTTTGTGGATGTCCCAGGATTCCTACCAGGTAAGTGCAAAATAACTGTTCTCCCCGTGCATAAATATTTATATAATATTGGATGGCTTTGAGTGTGATACAAGAATATGTTGCCCGAGCTATGACAATATTGAACGAGTCGGAGACGAGTCTAATATTGTCATAGCGAGAGCAATATATTATATTCTTGTATTACACAAAAAACAAAGCCATACAATATCATTATCTAAATTGTTCTGACTAGCGAAATAACAAAATTTAACTTACCTGGGTAAATATGGCTTTGTTTTCGTGTGATATTGATATGATATCGATATTGACAGTTGAAGTTCCCGGATGACTGAGCAATACGAAAACAATATTGGTCAGTCATCTGCGCTAAACATCTGGAATACACTGCTTTATTGTACTTTTTGGGAGCCTTATATAGATAACAATAGCAGATATTGTGACATGCAGATATTTTTTTTGGATGGCAGGGACACAGATATTTTGCAAGTTGGTTTTGCAAATAATTAGCACAGGCTTCTTTTTTTCATGTTTACGTAGGCATTCCCAGCTCATTTTCGTGAGAAATAGCAGCTATTCATGAACTTTGCATAACTTAAACCCATACAGTGCGTCCCAGAAAAAACGAAACCGAGAATTATCGATGTTTATCATAGCTAAATCACAATTATAATTAATAAATGACATATACAGAGCTACCAACCATTCTGTTTTTCCCGGAATTATTCCGTTTTTTAATCCCAATTACGTTTTTATGCCTCCGTTACGAAGTATCCGGAGGCATTATGTTTTCGGGTTGTCCGTCCGTCCGTACGTCCGTCCGTACGTACGTCCGTCCGTACGTACGTCCGTACGTCCCGTTCTCGTGATCGCGTTATCTGAAGAACCAGTTGATGGATTCCTTCCAAACTTTGGTCATGTATGTATCTTGCAGAGCCAATGAACTGATTAGATTTTGGGGTCACGAGGTCAAAGGTCAAAGGTCACAGGGCTCATTATGTATGCAAAACAGCTCGTGATCGCGTTATCTCAAGAACCGATTGATGGATTCCTTCCAAACTTTGGTCATGTATGTATCTTGCAGAGCCAATGAATTGATTAGATTTTGGGGTCACGAGGTCAAAGGTCAAAGGTCCCAGGGCTCATTATGTATGCAAAACAGCTCGTGATCGCGTTATCTCAAGAACCGATTGATGGATTCCTGCCAAACTTTGGTCATGTATGTATCTTGCAGAGCCAATGAACTGATTAGATTTTGGGGTCACGAGTTCAAAGGTCAAAGGTCACAGGGCTCATTATGTATGCAAAAACAGCTTGTGATCGCGTTATCTGAAGAACCGATTGATGGATTCCTGCCAAACTTAGACCATGTATGTATCGTGCAGAGCCAATGAACTGAGTAGATTCTTGGGTCATGAGGTCAAAGGTCAAAGGTCATGGGCTCATTATGTATGCAAAAATAGCTCGTGAACACATTCTCATTAGAACTGACAGATGGATTACTATTTAACTCAGGACATCTTGCAGAGCCAATGAACTGAGTAGATTTTAGGGTCATGAGGTCAAAGATCAAAGGGTCATTTATGTATATGAGAAATTGCTTGTAATCACGATATTCTGAGAACCTGTTAATGGATTACAATTGAACTTGAATTTGAAAAATTTCTTCTGTTTTGGTTTGTAATATTGCTCTTTGACGGAGGCATCATTTTCGACTGCGCCCAGTCGAAGTTCCATCTAGTTTTTTCACAAAATACGTTTTTTTTTTTTTTTTAATATTTTTTTTTTATTTTTTTTTTTTACATACCGCACGTCAAACAACTGCCCTAATATGTTATTTTGATCACAAATTCAATAGAAAACTAAGGTTGAAACATACTTGAAGAGAAAAGTATTCTCAAAAAGAAGCATTGGAATTGTGTCGCGAGTGGTTGTAAGTTTTGTTTTAATGAATTCCTTTTTTTTGCTTGAAATTCCTTTTTTTTGCCATCATGATTCCTTTTTTGGTCGCACAAGATTGGCAGCTCTGCATATATTTGTAAAGCTTAGATCCTCCTCTTTCATTTGATGCAACTCATATGATGCATATTTTACGCATGAGTGATAAAAAACAAATTGAAGAGAGGGTACCAAAAAGTCATTTGGCGGGCGGTACCAGAAAGTTCATTAAAAAGGAAAAATGAGCCAGGAACAACAAAGTTCTGTTTGTTTTAAGTAATGCTTGCATTTCCATAATTCTAGTAAACGAATTCGTTTTCACTGGCTGCCTGCCGTAGCAACAAACAGAGTAACGAAACGGAATTGAGTCTTTTGTCAACTCAGAGTTGACAAAAGACTCAATTCCGTTTCGTTGACGATCAGCCATGCACAAAGAAGACGAAAGACCTGATGCATGGCTAATTGTCAATGGAACAGAGTTGAGTCTTTTGTTAACTCTGTTTGTTGCTACAACAGGCAGCCAGTGAGAACAAATTCATTTACTAAAATTATGGAAATGCAAGCATTACTATAAACAAACAGAACTTCATAATTCCTGGCTCATTTTTCCTGATTGAGGTGTCATATGAAAGGGCAGAAAATGAACTTTCTAGAAATTTTGATTTTCACTTTCTGGGACGCACTGTATATCTCACAATTTACAAAACTTAACACAAATTGGCAAGTTTTTAGCTTCACAGGCATCGGGAAACAAATTATATAGACCTGTGAGTGACAGGGTTTACCCAAGCTTGCATTGTCACATGTTTCTCCAATATTTCTGAAATATCAAGTCTTCTTGTGATTGGAACATTGAAAATGGCGATTTCGGTAAAGTCTTAAAGCCCCACTGTCCTACTTGTAGCTACTTGCTCCCTCTATATAGAAAACTTGCCTAATCAGTGCCTGTTGGTCCCCATGATCCTCTTTTTCTTATGTTAGTTGAGAGCTGAGTTAATGAGATAGCCACCTGTCAGTGACCTCGCTGTGTGGTCTAATCCCTTCTGGCCCAGTAGTATTGACGGTCTTTAAGTCAGTGGTCGTCGACAAGATTATTATATTGTTTGCATATATTGATGTCTTTGCCAAACAGGAACTAGCCAGGAGTATGGCGGTATCATCAGACACGGTGCTAAGCTTCTCTATGCCTATGCTGAAGCAACTGTTCCTAAGATTACTGTAATCACAAGAAAGGTGAGAACCAACTACAAACTCATGACTTCTTCAAAGAAGGGCTTCTCTTAACTAGTTTCCAGAGGTGGGGTTGTCTTGGCTGTTTTGGAACTAGCCAAACTTATTAGGTGTGATCAGAATCGATGCTAAGCTACTCCGTGCATATGCAGAGGCCACTGTAATAATACTACAGCATTTATTATCCATTGATTTAGTAAACTATTCAGAGGCGCAGAGGGAGACTATTACCCTGGCTTTAGCACGGCTGCCATTACGGCGCTGTAGCATTTCAAGAAATTAATTCCTGCCAGGTACACATTTACATCACCTGGGTTGAGTGTGGCAAATGTAGATCAATGTCTTGTTGCCAAAGGACATTAGTGCCATGGCCGACGGCGGGACTCGAACTGTGATTGACAGTCCGGCGACGTATCCACTTGACCACGACACTCTACTGTACCTAAAATTACTGTTATTACAAGACAGGTATGAACTAACCCAGTACCACTAGGGTTTCTTTGGATAATATTCCAGGGTAGATCGACATGTCTAATCATACTTCTTTGCTTCTACTACCATCAATCTGTGCAAGCCTTTTTGTCAGAGACTTATATGTGGTTGGACAGCCGATAAGTTGGCCGGTCTCCACCTGTTTCATAGCAAAAACCCTGGTGAAACCTACCATGAAAATCAGAAAAGTTCATTCCTTATAAACTTTTTTTTAATGTATCACAGGTGCAATCGATACAACTCCCTTTTTATACAACCCTAGTTGTGTTCATGCCTTCGCTACAAAGTTGCCAGAGGCATTATTTTTTCGGGTTGTCTGTCTGTCCCGTTCTCGCGATATCTCAAGAAACGATTTGTGGATTCCCGCTATACTTAGGTCATGTATGTTTCTTGTTTCTTTCTGTTTAAAGGCGTATGGTGGTGCATATGACGTGATGAGCTCCAAACATTTACGAGGTGATATCAACTACGCCTGGCCTACTGCTGAAGTAGCAGTTATGGGAGCTGCAGTAAGTAAAGAAATGATTGAATAGTAGCCGTTTGTGAAGTGTATATTTGTTTTTGCTTTGATTTATTTGTTTCTAAATCATCTGCAGGAAACAGTTTGTATGTTTCTGCCAATGGACATAAAGTCTCATCGGGCATGGCTATAACTGGAATATCAAAAGTATGACGTTTCTGACTTATTTATCATGATTTTAAAACGATCCAGTAGCCTTAGTGGCGATGGCACAGCTAGTCTTATAGATTGATGACAATTTATAATCAGCATTTATTTTAATTTTGGTGATGATAGTGTTTAAACGCATACATTTTCATGCATACTAAATATATATATTGATAAAAAAAGACCCTATCCCATCATATGAAATAATCATGCAATTATCATGAAATTCTAATTCTGGAGGATATTTTCAAAGTGTGTACATTTTTTATAAGCATTGTATAGAAGGGCTGCAACTTATTGATCAATTTATTTGTTTACTTATAGATTTATTTCCAAATACTTTGTGGCAGTTTATTCCATAGATGAGTCCAGCATGTGTGAATGACCGATGTGTCCTCTTTTAATCCCCTCCAGGGCGCCGTGAAGATCATCTTCCGTGACGGCCAAGAAGCAGCTGAAAGAGAGCGGGAATACGTCGATAAATTTGCTAATCCTTTCCCTGCAGCAACAAGAGGTAGGCACCCAAGAGTCGCATGTTGATAATGAATCACTAGGCCTGTCATCATCAGCTCGAGTTTGCCAAATAACCCGCTATTTTAACTATCCCGATTGCAAATTTCATCAGCATGCAGTTGCCATTAGCAGGATATTTGGTCGAGAAAATATCAAAAAAAATGTTGGCCTTGTTTCCAAAATAGCCTATCCTAGCTGGTTTGTGATTAGTGTATCGGTATGGCGAAGACGCAATTTTGAGCTTCTGGATAATATCCCGAGTCTGGGTTATTTGGCAAACTCGAGCTGATGAAGACAGTCCTTTTGATTTAATCCCCTTGTCACAGATTTGTAATTCTTCTAGGGGATGCTTTATAGAATATTAGATTATATAGCAATTACTTTGTTCTTGTGTTTGCAGATGGATATCCAAAGGTTTATGTATATGTTAACTTTTCTATATTATGAAGAAGAAAAAAAGGCTCTCTTCAGGAAAAATAAATATACCCGTTAAATATTAAATACAGTTTGATTTAAATAGAAACATCATTTTTTTTAAAAAATATTTGTGTAGAAACATCATTTGTTTATAAAGACTGCATTTATTATTTCACTTGAAAATCCTTTCTCATTGAAACCTATACTATAGGAACCTGACACCTGTACATAAAGACAACCCTGCCTATACAATCTGCTCTTTGTTTTCCTTGAGCGGTCTTTATATCCAGGGTTCGCTCATTTCACTTCATTTTGTTCTTTCTCAATCACAGGATTCGTTGATGACATCATTTCTCCCAACGTGACCCGGAAGCGAATCTGTCGCGACCTCGACCTCTTGGCCAGCAAGCAGCAGAGCAATCCACCCAAGAAACACGCCAACATGCCCCTCTGATCGGCAAAGAGGATTTGATAGGGAAAAAATGGAACTGAAATACATGGGCAAGTCCAGGTTATGCGGTCTTTATATGGCCCATATATTACCAAGTATTGTGGAGTCCTGAACATGAATTAATATCAGATATGTCTGTATTCTTCGTATTTGGATTGATTTAAGCTCTCGTAGGGCTATTAACTTCTTTAATACAGTGACCAGATATACTAAAGGCGTAGATGTGGCCAGTTAAGTATGGGACAAAATAACTTGGATTTGCTCTAACATCTGTGTGATTTCAGTGATAAAAATGGTGAATGGTATCATTTAGCAATAAAGGAAATGTTAATCATGAAAACGGTGGTGTCCCAATTTTACGAGGTTGGTTATCATGATATGAACAGTATCAGTGATATTTCAGGTGAAAATGTGATTTTGTGCAGTCCAGTTACGACACACTAGATATAGAAAACAGATGACTATGTATTGCTGCAGTATGTGAAATACAGTAGATAAATATTTGGGAAGGAGTGAAAACGGGTCAGTGATGAGCTAACATCATTTATACGCATCTCATCAATCCTACCCGATACTCATATTTAGTTGATCTGACCCATGCTCCAGCTAGTTGCTCCTGGTTTAATTTCCTCCGGGATACAAGGTTATGTTTAAGGTTGTGATTGGACTTTAGGTTTTGTTTACAGTTATCGGAATGTATGTATAGTTTTAGGTCCATTTTTGAAGGTAGGAAGTTGGTTAGTGTAGGAAGTCGGCTTGGAAACAATTTTCGGTGGAGCATGAGACATAGAACCCAAATCGATTTGTCAACACATCAAAATTAATATTTACCAATTGGACAAATCTTTCAAGGCTTCAGTCAAATATAACCATGCATTTTTCATCATTGTGTGAATAGAGCGATATTCAGTGCCCCAATCGCAATGGTGTTTGAATTGGGTATACTGTTTTTTTTTAATTTGAGAAATGAACATTTTGATAATGTAATTTGGGTCAAATTGTATAAATTAATACATATTTTGACTATGCAAGCAGAGTGTAATCTAAGACTAGTTTTATGTATTCAACTTTCTCCTTGTCTTTTGTGCGAAAAAATTAGGAAGAGAAAGACATTCAGATATATATATACATACACAAACAGAAATCGAAAAAGAATATGCTTTGCATTTTAAAAAAAGTCATCATTATGGCAAGTACTCAGAAAAAATATTGTAGACCTATTTAGGTTTTATTTTGCTGAACAGTCAGAAAATGCTACAAATTTATATTAATGATGAGTGTAATGTGCTAGGTAATCCAAAATGTCAACCTTTAGACCACTGAATCCTCTCGTTCTCCCTAGCAAGGCTTATTATGGGAACCACCCAGTTCTTTTGACAATTGCGATAAGTGAAGAGAGACAATGAATCACTGACATTAAATTTGCAACACCAAAGTTTTTTGACATTGTATTGTAAGATTGGCTGAAAAAATTCCTATTTGATATGTGCATTTGGCGATAAAAATGGTGCCCTAATACTGAAAACGATTGTTTAGAAGTTACACTTATAAGTCAGAAAGCTCAAATTTAGTAAGTTTATCAAAATGACAAATTATACATTTAATTCATGTTACATGTATTCAGTCTTTGAAAAAGAAAATCACCATTATCTCAATACATGTACAATGCTATCGGTACTTGGATTCTAAGAAAAGAAATGTATCACTTGACCTTTTAGAATCTTGTATTGGACTGAAAATAATAAGGTTATAATGATATTAATTTCTAGCTTAAATTCATGATAAAGATATGTCATTGCAGGTTTCGGTGAAGGATTACTGTAAATGTACTTTGGGCTATTGAAATTATCTATGTGAACTTCTATGTACTAAATCTAATGTGCAGCCATCAAAGTTCATCTTGTATGCTACCCATGTACATATGTATTGGAAAGTCGCCTCCATGTATTATAATACTCAGTGGCACTTGGGAAAATAGTCTCTCTTTAAAAAAATATATATTAGGTACAATGGTATTGTTTTAGTCTAAAATAGATATTACCCAACTTGTGCTGTATTCTTTTCAGTGAAAATATAATAGATCAAGGCAAAAATGTGAAATATATCCTATGTCAAGTTACAAACTTGTTCAAAGATTTCTATGTGGGAATAAATTATTTTATGATAAACATCAAGATGGATTAAGCCTGTGTTCCTTTTATCTGTATAATTTTATAACAGTGAAGTACCTCAGTCTGCAGGCACAGACTATTTTGACAGTTAAGCACAATTGGCCATTTAATGCACAAATCTGTTATAAGTACCTCATTACAAATGATTTCATTCACCTGTTACGAATGAAGGTATTTCAATAGTCAAAATGCATACATTAGTTGTTGCTAGGTAGGACAAGCATTTATGGCTTGCCCTACCTAGCAGCACGTAATATATGCAGTTTGCATTCTGACAATTGTAATACAATTATTCGTAACAAGTGAATGAAATATTTTGAACAAGGCACTTCAGATTTGTGCATCAAATTGATTACAGTACGAAAATTGCCTATTCCCTAATGCCTGGAGTAGCTGAGCCTAGACCTTTAAGTCTACATACAATGTAGTCTTACAATAATAACTGACAATGGTTAATCAGTGTAAACTACAAAGTGATCACAAATACCAGGGAGTTGGGACACTTTTAAAGATTAGAAATATACGATTTGTTATGTTGGACATGTGTTTGCGATGGTGTTCACAAATGACGTTTGATTTCTTAATTGTTCCTGACTATTTGTTGCCAGCTCATTCGTACATGCAGATAGTTGATTATTTGGCAATCTCGTGGCTAAAAGAAAGACGGGAACGTCCTTTGAACACGTTGTTGCTTCCAGAAAGACACGGGTGTGCTCGGGTACCGCCCATACCACTTTGCAAGTTGTTCCAGGGCGTCGTAATCAACTTCCATATCATCGTCATCATTATTCCTCCAATCGTCAATAGGAACAGGAACGCATTCCACAGTTCGTTCATCAGTTTCATCGAGTTGTTCCCCGATGCTCGAATCATCGCTAATCGAGAGCGTGTCGACGTCCGGTTCATATTCAAGGCGCTGTCGATCATTTGTACTTGCACACTGTACGCCTGCACTCGTTATATCGCTAATGTCAGCATTGCCGTCATCTTGTTCATCTTTTCCCTGTTCATCGCTCCCACCATGATACCGGTCATACCTGTCACTTCTATCACCACCATCGCCGTCACCAGCATCACCTAGTCCGTCATCTAGCCCCCCATCGCCGCCGGCAACACACACACCGGCGTCACCGCTAACACCACCACCCGCACTTATCACATTGTTTCTCTCCCTTGATCTCCACTTGAAAGATCGCGGCGCTCGCGGTATCGACTGTTCAATACGCTCCAGCTCGCAGTAAATGCACATCCCATGCTCCCAGATTTTCGATATCTCGCACATCCGTGACAGGTTTCCCTCGAGGTTTTTAGGGGTGCTGTCTGCCGGGCTCCACTCTTTTCGCGGGAGTCTATACCCGACTGTGGTTGTATCCGGCGTCTGGCGGTCGGCACTCGCATACTCGTTGGTGATGTTGATGCAATTTGTTTGCAAGGTTCCTCTGAGTGGCGGTAGTGTTGGTGGTTGTTTCTTCCGACGCGGACTTGTTTGACCGGGGTTTCGCAACCGCGGCGGTACACTCGACGTCCATTTAAGACGGGCCGGTGGAGAAAATGGAGAAAGTGAAGGGGACGATGATGAATGAATAGAAACTTTGGAGGCTACCGCTGTGCGTGAGTTCGTCGATGGCTTGAACCCTGCAAAATCGAATATGATAAAATGGAAGAGCAAAAGAAGGGTTTATTTTTACCATTGCATTTGCATTTCATCTAAAAGCATATTCAATATGCTTTTAGATGAAATGAAACTTTCCAATTTGGAAAGTTTATGGTTTAGGTTGTTCCTGAAACTGAAAGAAATATTCTTCTTTTGTACACTGTGTTTTCAACACGTTTCGTAAAACGAGCTTGGTGGAAAAGCGCTAAAAATAGCTCAAGATTTCACGCTTTGGCGTTATCCCCAAAATGTTGCAGACATAATTATGTCGTCGAAACTGAAAAAATGTTTGATTTAGTCGGCACAAGAATATCAACATAACTGAATTCCTTGCTTTCTATTCCGCCGTAATAATACTTATAATTTATATTTAGGCTATATTCTACATCATAATTCCCAATTTTCGGCCTTATTTGGGTTTCTTTATTTGTATTAATACCTGGTACTTTACTTCAAAAATTATTTGCATAATATATTTGTATGTATTTCAAATTAGAGAATAAACAAAGATTAAATAAAAAAATTAATCTACCTGCTGGAGTTTTCGAGACCGTCAATGAAGTCACCCTCGACTTCGCCGGTCCTCCAGTTATTTGCTCCCTGCGGTACTTGTCCAGTTCGTTTTCCCGCTGCTTTAGAACATCAACCCGCATAACTTCAGCATCTCGCATGCACTTCTGTCGCCTTCTGTGTGCGCGAGTATACAGGTTTACCCACTCCCCGCTCGACCGCGACTTCGGAGAGGTGTCGGCGGGGAAAGAGGTCGATAGCTGCTTGAAGTTCGTCATGCTCGCTCCTTAGTCAGCTCGTTTAGTTTCTGGTGTCAAGTGTGGTAGTTCTTACATGGTTATTCTGATTCCTGGAACAAAGCAAATCGAATTTTCTAAACATAATTCCTTAATAACAACCTCAAAATATAAATCCTTATTTCGCTATCTCCGCTCAAGGCCAATTTCTAAATCAAGACTCTCAAAATATGAGGGGGGAAATGACAGTGGCCCAATTAAAAACTTAGATCAACACTTTGTAACAAACAAAAGTTGTCTTGTCACCTTCGAACGTTCCTTTAAATGTAGTTCTTCCTCAAGCAATCTTATGCGATCTACAATTTTTTTTTTTTTTTCCCCATTTGTTTTCATTTTTTTTTTTTTTTGGGGGGGGGGTTGTATTTTTGTCTCTCCAAATTTTGTAACAGTTATGGATGGTACTTTTGTTCTTTAGCGCCCCTAATTATTCGATTTTTATGTCGCTATCGCCTTTCTTCGTCTTCTTCATCTTCTCCTCCTCCTTTTGTACGTAGGCCTACTGGACAATAGCCTCTTGTCGATGCCCTCGCGCTGTTGGAGTCTCTAAATTCTGACGAGCGAAGCGAGTCAGAGAAACCGAGGCGCTTTGCGCTGAGGGCCTCTTGACAAGTGATCTGAATTTCTTATGTTTTACGTTGTTTGGCGAATATTCCGACCCAGCAGAGTTCGGTGAAAGTCATCCAATCAGAGAGAGCTACTATGACGTAATATCTACCGCTCTGTGCGAATTCCCTCCGTGAGAGCGAGACTGGCCGCCTAGTTGTAGTCTGCAAGCACAAACCCTGGTCAGTCGTAAAAGTGAGTGTGCACTATAAGACTACCATATATGCCACGTACTATAGCTGCTCCTGACCTATATTGGTACAACCAGTAGGTACCAGTAGATAGCTGGGCTAGGCTTCTCTCAAGGCACAATGATTTTTTGATAAAGTGTCAAATTAGGGTTTGTGCTTGCAGACTAGCCTAGTTGGGCAATCCCGAACACACGCGTACACACACACAATCGCTGCGGTCTAGACATGCATAATTCAGTAGGAAATCGGGTCTCATGAATATATAATTCAGATCACTTGTCAAGAGGCCCTCAGCGCAAAGCGCCTCGGTTTCTCTGACTCGCTTCGCTCGTCAGAATTTAGAGACTCCAACAGCGCGAGGGCATCGACAAGAGGCTAACTGGACAATCACCCCGGTAATGACATTGCTTCAGTCTATGACATGCCATTTCAAGATAAACATAATGGCCCAAATTCACAAAGCAAGGTTTGAGCTCAGACCAAGGTTTGAGCTCAAACCTCCTTTTGTTACTTACAAACCAGGTTTGTAAATAACAAAAGGAGGTTTGGCGAAACAAAAGGAGGTTTGAGCTCAAACCTTGGTCTGAGCTCAAACCTTGCTTTGTGAATTCGGGCCATATAATATCTGTAACTCCCACATTACGATTTTGAACAATTTATCCTCCCATTTTTTTTCAATTTTGTTTTGTTTAATAACACAGGTGCAAAATCATTTTGTTTAAATCTCGGTGCCAAATGAAATGATAATTCATCAGCTGAATTTTATTTTATTTATTTATTTCTAATCTTTTGACAGGGTAGCCCATTCACCAACAAGTAGTGGTCTTCCATGGGACCCTGAATGAACATATTTACATCGTTTATAACATTTATACAGAACAGTTACAAAAATAATACTCGTTTGCAAAATAAACATGTATCATTAAAGGGATAGTCCACCCCAGGATTTTCTTTAGCTGACGATATAGACCTAATAATACCATGAAGAATGATACAAGTCTCATTAAAATCCATGATCACATAACGAAGATATATCGACTTTTTTTATCGAAAATCAGCCGCCCCCCAAATGCAAATGCGTTACATGGGCATGAAACGATCGCCAAAAAATAACCGATAGTATCGAAATTGTGACGTATGTTGCGAGCTGCCTTCTTATTTCGCAGACATTCACTTTCGCTTTCACTTTCATTCATGATTCGTCGTGTCAGTGCGATAACAGTGTACCGCGAGCGAAAGTGAATGTCTGCGAAATAAGAAGGCAGCTCGCAACATACGTCACAATTTCGATACTATCGGTTATTTTTTGGCGATCGTTTCATGCCCATTGATATGCAGGAAGTCATTGGTTTTATTAACTGGAATGTACAAGGAGGTGAGATATGGCATACGGTAGTTTGAAATGGCAAGCTGTATGTACAATGAAGGCAAGAGAGAATAGTGTTGAATTGAGATGGAGATAGCACAGAGGAAATACATTTACACTGTAGTAGTAACTTGGATTTTTTTTTTTTTTTTTTTTTTTTGTGTGCTGTGTTGTTGCAAATGGTAAAAGAAAAGCAGTTTCTCGATGCAATTTTACTTACAGCAGTTTCAGAACACTGCCTTAATCCAAATGTTAGTGAGTTACAATACAGTCGATATGTAATAGGTATTTGTTTTTGTGAACTGCTGTGTGTAGAAAGAAGGGTGAGATATGGTATAGTCTTGAATTGCAAGCGTTATACAATGAAGGCAGGATAGAAACGTTTTGAATTGAGAATGAGATAGCACAGAGGAAATGTAATAGAAGAGCTATTTTGAAGAAATATTATATGTAAACTATTTCCTTCTGTAAAGTTGGGAGTGGAGAAGTTTCCTGTACAGAAAAAGAAAGGTAGAGAGTATTAATTCTTTATATTTGTTATTACAAATATGAAAGAGAAGGGATTCCTTCATGCAAAATTGTTTAGGTTAGTTTCAGAGTACAGTCTTAATCCAAAGGTTAATGACAGAAGATTGACAAAAAGAAAGATGGAATATGTACTTTGGTTAGTAGATAAAAAGGCATAATAATGAGGGAAAATGCTAGGTTGGACATAGGATTATTTATACATGGGGGTTTTAACCCTTCTTTTGTTGTACCCCTACATGAAGGCAAGAGAGAATAGTGTTGAATTGAGATGGAGATAGCACAGAGGAAATGTATTTACACTGTACACTGTAGTAGAAACTTGGAAGGTTTTTTTTTTTTTTTTTTTTTTTTGCTGTGTTGTTGCAAATGTTAAAAGAAAAGCAGTTTCTTGATGCAATTTAACTTACAGCAGTCTCGGAACACTGCCTAAATCCACATGTTAATGAGTTACAATGCAGTCGATCTGTAATAGGTATTTGTTTTGTGAACTGTTGAATAAATGTAGAAAGAAGGGTGAGATATGGCATAGTCTTGAATTGTAAGCGTTATACAATGAAGGCAGGATAGAAAAGTTTTTAATTGAGATTAAGAAAGCAATTGCAAGTTGGATACTAGGCAGGAAAGAACAGTGTTGAATTGAGATGGAGATAGCATAGAGGGTGGTTTATCCTTTATTTTGATTTATCTTTACATGGAAAAAGACCATGATGTAGTAGATCTGCAGGAAGATATTTGTTTTTTTGAACAGGGAAATGTAGAAACAAGGTCAGACAGTGCATAATTTTTAATTGCAGGCTGCATGACAAATAAGTAGGAAAGCTGAATTGGGGGAGAGTGGAGAGGGGGGAGGGGACTGCCATGCAACGTTTGCAAAGGCAGTCTGGTTAGTCATCATGTATGATTCGCCACGCGAACTCTGTTATTTGTCTGTTTCATGTTGTCAGCTTATGTTTCCTTGTGTTCTTTTCTTTTTCTTTCCTTTTCTTTTTTTGTTTTTCAAATGGAGGTTCTCGAATATTGGTAGTAGTCTCATGTATTTAAACATATCCTTTTTCTTTCTTAGTTTCCTTTCTGGTAGGGGAGAGGGTCGTGAGGTTGTTTCATTAAAAATATTAATTTGCCAAAAGTTGATCCCTTTATCTGCAAGGTCGGAATTTATAGAGGGTCCCAAGCTCGTATATAGATATGGGTTTATTTCAAAAGAAAAAAGATGGATAATAAAGGAAACTTGTTTTCATGTAATTATCTCACACTAAACGTGAGGGGAATTAGAGATAGAAGCAAACGAGAAAAAATGTTTAATTGGTTTAGGTCAAAGTCTATAGATATAATATACTTACAAGAAACATATAGTACACCTGATATCGAAAAGAAATGGCAAGTGGAGTGGGGCGGGAAATGTATCTTTAGTCATGGTACAAGCCACAGTAAAGGAGTTTTGGTATTAATAAATAGCAAGTTAGACATTGAAATTAGTGACACTTGTGCAGACATAAATGGAAGATATGTATTGATTAGATGTAATATACAAGGTCAGAAGATGTTGCTAGGAAATGTTTATTTTCCTACTGGAAATAACGAAGGGGAGCAAATAAAATGTTTAATGGATTTAAGTGAGTTGTTGTATAGAAAAAATTTAGAAGGGAACCCAGTAGTTCTTGGAGGTGATTTTAATGTTATTAGAGACAAGAACTTAGATTATTTTGGACAAGTTTCAAAGAAGCAATCAAAATTCAGTAGCAAATTAGAAGAATTCATGGATGAATTTAAATTAAGAGATGTATGGAGAAATAAAAATAAAGATAAAAAACAATATACTTATAGACAAGGGAATCCATTTATGCAAAGCCGTTTGGATTATTTCATTATATCAGAGAATTTAGAACAGATAACATCTAAATGTGACATTATTCCCTCCTTAGCACCTGACCATTCAGCTGTTAATTTGGTTCTGCATGATAGAACGTCTGGAAAAATTCAGGGTAAAAGAGGTTATTGGAAGTTTAATAATAGCTTGGTAAATGATAGAGACTATGTTTTAAAGATGAAGGAAGAAATACAGACTTTAAAGAACAAAATGTTATCTGAGATAAAAGACAAGAGAGTATTATGGGACTATATCAAAATGGAAATACGAAGGTTTACAACTAAATTTTCAAAGAAAAAGGCAAGGGAAAGGAAGGAAAAAATAGAAAAGCTAGAAAAAGAAATTGAAGACTTGGAAGAGAATTTACTATCAATCAATAATGTACGTTATAAAGATATCCTTGAACAATTGAAAATTAAGAAACAACAACTAAGAGTTTTTTATGACTATATTAATGAAGGTTTGAAAATACGATCAAGGGCCTCATGGTATGAATGTGGAGAGAAGAATACAGCATTCTTTAAACAGCTCATGGAAGCAAATAGAAAGAAAAGTGTAATACAGAAATTAAACGTAAACGGAAAGATTGTTACTAAGGAAAAAGAAATTGTCGAGGGAATAAAACAGTTTTACAGTCAGTTGTATACAAAAATAGAAGTTGTACTAGATGGAGGTTTAGATTTTTTCCCTAGTAACCTGCCAAAATTGAACGAGACCCTAAGCGGTTTAGGTGAAGAAAAGATAGTAGAAAGGGAATGTATAGAAATATTAAAAAATATGAAATTAAATAAATCACCAGGAAATGATGGCTTAAGTGTAGAGTTTTATCTTAAATTTTGGCCGGTAATTGGAGATCTAGTCCTTGCATCTTTTAATGAAGCCTTTAAACATGGAGAACTATCAGCCTCTCAGAGACAAGCAGTTATCACCTTGATACATAAAAAAGACAAAGATTCAGACTTTATTAAGAATTACAGACCGATTTCTCTTTTAAATGTGGATTATAAAATGTTAACAAAGATACTTTCAAAGAGATTGCAAGAAATTTTACCTGATATTGTATCTTCTGATCAACTTGGCTATGTTAAGAATAGAAACATTGGAGAAGCCATAAGAATAATAGATGACATGATTTTTCATACTTCTTTTTATAAGGAAAAGGCTTTTTTGATGGCCTTAGATTTTGAAAAGGCATTCGACTCCGTTTCTCATTTTTTTCTATACAAAGTTTTAAATTCATTTGGGTTTGGACCATTGTTTTGTAAATGGGTGAATATACTTTATACTAATACTGAAAGTTGTGTTATAAATGGAAACGCATCAACAGGTTATTTTAAGGTTGAAAGAGGAATTAGACAAGGAGACCCATTATCTCCATACTTGTTCATTTTATGCATTGAAATTTTAGCTCATATGATTAGAAATAATCAATTGATAAAAGGAATTTGTTTTGGAAATACAGAAATAAAGCAAGTATTGTATGCTGATGATATAACACTCTTCATCAAAGATATGAGTTCAGTTAAGGAAATAGAACACGTTTTAGAAGGTTTTTATAAAATATCAGGATTAAAGTTAAACAAGGATAAGACATATATTCTGCCCCTGGGCCCACAGGTGTCTAATAATACATTTCCATTTGGGAAACTCGTAGATGCTGTTAAAATATTAGGTGTTTATTTTTCAGTTCATGTAGATACCAAGGAAAAAATGAATTATAAGGAAATATTGAGCAAAATTAAAAAACTACTGACGTGGTGGAAACAGCGTGACCTAACTTTAATGGGTAAAATTCAATTGATGAAAGTATATGGATACTCTAAATTGACATATGTAACATCACTAATGCCAGTTCCAGAGTGGGTATACAAAGAAATGGAAGTAATATGTTTTGATTTCTTGTGGAGAGGTAAAGATAAAATTAAAAGAAATACAATGATGTTAGACTATCAGCAGGGTGGGCTCAAAATGATGAATTTTAGGTTGTTTGTAAAAGCACAAAGAATAATGTGGATAAAAAGGCTTGTAACAGGAACTCATGATATCAAATGGAAACAATATTTTAAATATTTAATGAGACCGATAGGAGGTAATTTAATATTTTATTGCAATTATTGGAGAGATACAGTGAAACTTATGTTACCTTCCTTTTATCAGAATCTTCTGAAAGCATGGATAGATATGAAAGAATATGTTAAAACAGAAGAGAGATACAAAGGGAATGAAATATTGTATAATAATAATTTTATTCAACTAGAAGGTCAAACCTTATTTGAGGAAACTTTGTTTTTAAAAAATATATATCGACTTCATCACATTTGTGAAGAAAATGGAGAATTGAAACCTGAAGCTCATTTTATAATGTTAGGTTTGAGCAGAGTGGAAATTGATAAAGTAAACAAAATTTATAAAGTAGCCCCTTATGAATGGAAACAAAATGTTCAACCTTTAAGAAAGTCAATTCACACTGGCTTTAGTTTAGAATTTATTTTTTCAAAGAAAGTGTTTACATTTGAAGATTTAACTGCAAAAATGGTATACAAGAGTCAAATTAAAAAGAATGTAGAAACAAACTCTGCAGGCGGCAATTTAATGACACTTTACAATATTCCAAGAAAAGAAGTAGAAAAGATATATGGTCAACCAAGGATGTGTACCTTAAGTAGTAAACTGCGAGAATTTCAGTTCAAACTATTGCATAATATTTTATATACAAATCATCATTTACATAGATTCAGGTTCCATGAAAATGGTTTGTGCTCATTTTGCAAAAATTTTGAAGAAACTTATCAACATGTATTCTTTGAATGTAATACAATAAAGGAAGTCTGGGGGAAATGTGGAGATAGATTTAATTTACCAATTCTGAAGAAATTATCCTGGAAACAAATTCATATAGGAATAGATGACACTACTATTAAAACAGAGCAATTATTGAACCACATTTTGATTTTGATTAAATATATGATTTTCCATAGTAGAGAGAAGGGAAGCCCTCCAAAAGCAAAAGAAATAGAATATAGATTGTTGGAAAATAGAAATGAAGAGAAAAAACTTTCAATGGAAAGAGACACACTTTCAATTCATTTAAGGAAATGGGAAGCTTTGGAAAGTTTAGAATAAATGTTTTCATTTTTTTTGTTTTTTTTGTCTTAATATACAACTTCCTGGTCCTCTCTTCTCTCCTTTTTTTTTTTTTTTTGTTGTTGTTGTTGTTGGTGTGTGTTTTGTATACTGTTGTACTTGTTATGTATTTAAATGTTGTGTGGGGCGGGGGGGGGGGGGGGGGGTAGTAGGTGTTTTGTAGCTTTTCTCTTTTTTATATATATATATATAATTTTGTTTGTCTCTAAAGGAAATGAAGAGGTGTAACTTTTGTATGTAAATGTAAAAGATCATTGGCAATTTATAAAAACCTATGTTAAATTATTTTGTTATTTTTGTATCCAATGTTATAAATGTACAATTTTTCTTTGAGAGAAACGAATAAAAACCTATGAAAAAAAAAAAAAAAAAAAAAATGTAACGCATTTGCATTTGGGGGGCGGCTGATTTTCGATAAAAAAGTCGATATATCTTCGTTATGTGATCATGGATTTTAATGAGACTTGTATCATTCTTCATGGTATTATTAGGTCTATATCGTCAGCTAAAGAAAATCCTGGGGTGGACTATCCCTTTAACCTAGTAAACAGTAATGTCGATAGGAAAATATTAATTAAGTCGCAATTATGTGAATATGTCATGTAAATATTACAGAACATGCACGTAGTGTATTTACGGCTGAGCCATTCACAAATTACAACTTTGTTTAAACAATCTCTTAAATGAATTGACAGAGGAAGCCGTTCTCAATGAATTATCTAGCTTATTCCATTCAAATATGGAAGAAACAATTGGGCTACACGTAAACATCCACTGTCTATTTGCCTTGTATGATGCTCATGTACATCATTAGGATTGATTAAGCCACCTGAAGGTAAGAAGGTGCTAAGTTATGAACGCATTTATATATCATCATAACGCGACTTAACTCAAACCGCTTGTCTAGTGTCATCCATTTAAGACTTGTGAACAAATCAGCCGACGGTGTGTCATATGTCTTATTCAATATTATTCTTGCGGCCCTCTTTTGAATTTTTTGCAGCTTAGTTGTATGAGAATGAAATCGGTTCGACCATATACAGAGCAGTAATCTAATCGTGGCAACACTAGACTGTTATAAAATAACTTTAAGGATTTTTGAGGCAAAAAACTCTTTGCTCTCTTTATCATGCTAATGTTTTTCTGGGTAAGTTTACTTACGTTTTCGATTTGTTTAGACCATTTCAATTCTTCATCTAAAAGTCCTAAGCATTTGGTGAATTGAACTCTTTTGATCAAATTGCCGTTTAATGAAATGGTGAAAGATTCAATTTTCTTGAGATTAGCAGGAGAGCCTATTAACATGACACAAGTTTTTTCAGTGTTAAGAACAAGACGATTTTCCTTAATCCATGCCATAACTCTGTTTAACGCAACAGTTAATTTTTCTTCCACAACAGTTGCATCATTTGCACTGACGGTAAGTGTCGTATCGTCAGCATACGATACCTTCAGGAGTACATTCAGGTAGACTATTAACATAATATTGAATTGGGTCACTTGTTGTCGATCCCCTAGATATGATTTGAACCAATAAAAAGTCATATAACTACAACCTATACAAGCTACTCTCTTTAAAAAAAAGAGTGAATTTTCAAAATCACGGACGTCACTCCTCTGGAGAGTGAAAATAGAGTGAACATTCACTCTTTTCTTCTTAGAGAGCACTCTAAATCAATCGATTTCACTCCTAAACAAGTGATCACGGACGTCACTCCCAAGAAAGTGAAAATAGAGTGAAAATTCACTTTTTTTTTTAAGAGAGTAGTTTATGTAGAAGTAGCTCATGGTCAACAGTATCAAAAGCCTTACGAAGATCTATGAAGGCAACTCCAGAAATTTCTTTGTTATCAATATTCAACGACCATTGATTTACAAGTTTTGCAAGGGCAGTAGCCGTTGAATGTTTAGGTCTAAAACCAGACTGATTAGGGTGTAATAATTGATTCACGTCCAAGAATTCACTGAGTTGTTGGTGGACGGCCCTTTCTATAATTTTAATCACGATAGGTAATATTGAAATGGGGCGGTAATTATTCAAAGAAGAAATATCTCCAGATTTGAATATTGGTACTACCCGAGCCTTTTTCCATTCACGTGGAACAACTCCTGTAGACAGGGATTTGTTAATGATATCACAAAGAGACTCTGCGATAACACTCTTCGTCATCTTTAACAGTTTACAGCTGATGTGATCTTCACAAGTTGCTTTATCTATACTCAGATTATCAATCTGTTTCAATACAAAATCCTCAGTAATCAAATTCAAATTAAATTGCGAATGAGTTGGACCAATATTATTGTCCTCGTCTACTCTCAGTTGAGCCGGACTTATTCCTTCGCAGGTCCTTTGTAATCTTAGTAGCATTAGAAATGAAAAAATCATTAAAAGCTTCAGCAATATTTGCATTGTCTGACACATTAATGCACCATCAACATTTATGCTATTGGGAGTAATGACTTAGGCACAAGGTTTCTCTAACATCTCCACATTTGCTTACTATTGTTATGATTTTGCGAGATCTGGTCTGCATTATATTCTCTTTTTCTTTTCATCATGAGATGAATAACTGTATTCTTTAGATATTTGTAGGTGTCCCAAAGATCATCACTTTTGTTAGCTTTAGCAGCTTTGAGAACTTTATCACGTTCCGTCATGAGCTTAACAATCTCGTCAGATATCCATGGACATGCCTTTTTTCTTATCCGCTTTTTACATACTGGTATGTGCTTGTTGATTATATTATTGAATAGAGTCAATCACATATCCCACGCAACATCAACATTATCTATATCTTTTATGACCTGCCAAGGAGTACTTCTCAATTCACTGTAAAATTTCTCCTCGTCAAGATTTTTAAACGAGCGAAATTCTGCGTATTCAGATTTGTTATGGATCTTTGCACTAAAATCGCGAACCGTATACACCAAATAATGATCACTTATGCTAGTTTCAAATATTCCCCATTCATTGTAAAGTTCCTTGTCTGATACAAATATCAAATCAATTAAAGTAGAAGAGGTATTTGTAACTCTTGTGGCAGTATCAATTAGCTGACTTAGCCCGTACATATTTGTATAAAACATTAACTTTTCAGCATTCAGATCAAGTTGGTGTGGCATACAATCACAATTGAAATCACCTAAAATGATACAGCTCATATCTTCCGAGAGAGCAGAGTCCAAATTTCCGTCTAATTCTTCAAAGAAATCAACGTGAGAATTTGGAGGTCTGTGAAGAAAAAGAAAACCACTAAAACATGGTGGGCTTAGTACAATCCCCATATTGTAATCTTACTGTGCAGTACGTTGGACATTTTCTCATTTTCAAGCCGATGCTTTTAATTATCGTTTGAGGATGACAATAATTATCACCATTAACATAATACATCGCAACCATAATAATGCAGTATAAACATTGACTAATGGCTACAATTTATAGGTGCACCGCGGTGCGTTGAACTGTCATCAAATTATTTATTTTAAACACCCTCTGGCATTATGATTATCTCTAGCAATAATCTGATAATAATTATGTTTCATATACTAATACTGTATAATTAAACGTTAGGCTTTGTAATTTGGTGCATATTTTCATTACGGATAATGTTTTTCCTCCCTTTCCTCCCCTTCTGCTTCTGACGTTCCGACCTCTCTTTTGCTTTTTTTTACGGCTCATTCAAAAGTGCCGTGAGGTGAATAAAATGCAAAATAATCAGTTGGTACCATATCGGAACTAAATGCGTTATTTCGATTCACAGACAATTTCTATTCTTACATCTATCATGGCAATATCCTTTGGACCTGTTGCGAGATGAAGGCCTATATTTTAGAAGACAGAAAATGACCGAACAATATAATTAAGATGATTATCTCTCACTCGTAAACGAACAAATGCAGGCTAATTACTATATGAGAATGAGAATGACAATTATCTCCATCACCAGAATATTATCGCAACGATGACAGCTACTTATTTAGAGATGGACTAGGGCGTGGAACTGTCATCAAATATTCTTTTCAACTAACATCCTCTGACGCTATATGATTGCCTCTTTTAATAATCTGATCATAATTGTGTGCCATAATATTTTTACCATGGAATTAACAGTTTCATAAACAATGATCGAGTGTGGTGGCTAATAAAATGAAAATTCACATTTTCTTTCTAAAATTGCATGATAATCTTCATAATTTTGGTATCATTTCGAAATTAAATGCGTTATTTCGATATACAGACATTTTTATACTCACATTTATTATGGTAATATCCTTTTGACCTGTTGCGAGATGAAGGCATATCTCACAATAGAAAACAGAGAAGACAGAAAACGACCGACCAACATTTAGATGATTATCTTTCACTTTTCACTATCCAAGATGGTTAATAAAGCATCGAAAGGTTTCTTCCTACGTCTCATGGTACAAAGTGGTAGTCTGCTAATGGCAACTGCAAATAGACTGTCTACACCCACCACATCTATTAGAAAATTGTCTCAAACAATTAAGGTTAAAAACATGATTGCGGCACTGATACGGTGTGCAGACGTGATTAAATAACGATCCATAAACATCGCTGGATATCTGTCAATAATGTTCACAGGTACAAGTCGCGCCTAAATCTGTCGCAGGTGGCAGAGACAATGACCGTTACTTCCTACACAATGCGACCTGCAATCGATCGCAGCACTATTAGCACTTGCAGAGACTATGGTGGAATATTTGATACCAATCTTCGATCAATATTTGATAATGTCTCATCGCACCGCAAATCGAGCTTATTACAATCGTGAACCCTGCTCACAAAAATAATGGCCTTGTCGATGGCATGTAGCTATGCAACAGCGCTTATATAGGAGAAAGTCGTTAAACATCGTATTTGCATTGATAGTGCCTCGTCACACCGCGTCAAACCGACAGATTCAGGGATACACTGCTGCCCATAAAGTTATGATAACTATTTTATTACATTTTTCATGCTTTATTGATAGATGCAATATGTATCTCCTCAGAACTATAATGATCAACAAAGATTTATCAATAAAATTTGATCAATAAAGAGAAGATAATGAAACTATATTATAATGAATATATCATATTTTCACAATCATTTCATGGAAAGAGGTAAAGAAAAAATATATTCAAATCAAACTTTATGGGCAACAAAGTATTTTCTGTTGTCGGTCTGGTGTCGCTCTCTTTTGATGTGACTTGGGCATAACCATTCGGATTGATTTTTTGTTCGGTCAGTATATAGTTTCTGTTGTCGATTTGATATCGGTCTTGTTGGTGTGATCGGGTGCGGTTTGCTCCCCCCCCCCCCCCGTGGTATAGGGGGGGGGGGGGGGTAATGCAATTGTGGATTAATGTAATTTTTTCTCGATTTGTTCGGTCTGTTATCGGTCTCTAGTGTGACTGGGATGCGGTTCGCCTTTTTTCCGGGGGGGGGGGTGAATGAGTCAATAATTGATTTGGCCTCATTGTAATTGTGTTCAAAGGTTCGAGGACAGATTTCTTTCCAAACATTGCCATGCACTGGTATTTATTTAACTTTTCTCAATGAGTTTTAAGTGAGAACAGTATTAAAGGGTTTAAGTGGGATTAATACAGAATATTATAGCGGAAGAAAATTATGAGATACGACTCGGTCGGGGCTTTTATAATGTTTCCTTATATTGGTTGAAATTTCCATCTATACATCGAATTTTCGCCAGGACTCAATATTAGTAATTCAAAATGATGGCTCAAATTGCATCATTTTGAATTTATGCATAATAATGTATAGGCATACTGTCAGACTACTCTTCAAAATGTGTAATCACGCAGTCCGAATACTTGCATAATGTATGATTGTACATGGGCCTGTATTATTTACAAATAACACCAATGTGTTAATGTTTGGATAATTATTGTTGTACATCTTTCGACGTAAGGGTCGAAATGGAGATATTCTGCGTCATCTCTTATGATTCATTTTGATCGATACAGGTCACAATAAACATAGTAATATCATTCTCCTTGTCATTGCACATTGAATATATTTTGTAGCTCTGTTAAAGTCACTAGTACGGTTATGTGTATTATAGTGAGTGATTAAAGTAGACTCATAATCATAAAGACGATTATCGAAGATTCATGATCGAAACAAAATAATAAAAGTTTGATTGTTTATAATATTGACATTATTCACAAGGCGCTTTTATCGGCAAGTAATGTTTGTCCAGACTTCATGTGCATATTTGAGATTAATGTCCCAAGTAATTGCGATCATTTCACGAAAGAATTTCCATTATCAAATGAGGACAGTGTTCATATCCATATACTTTAAAGCTATCTCTTTTGCATGATTAGGCCCTAATTTAACGTATACCTCCGGTAAACATTCGTTTGATTGGGAATGATGATTATATTATATTGTTTTATACCCCATTTATACTTCAGGGAGGTCGTTACAATATTGATATAAATGAATGTATCATACCCAATAATTATGGAGCATTTTATCTTTGTCATGAATATAGTGAAGAACATGATCGTAGCTATTAACCAGAATATGGCTCAAATTAAAGGGTACTTTACAAAGAACTCTGAATTTGATGTGAACTTATGCTAGGCCTATAGCATAATACCTCTCAAGCTTCGTGAACGTAAAAACAATGCTTCCCTCATTAAAGGGAATCCTACCTCAATAGCAAACTATACTCTAAAAGAAAACAGAAAGATCAAACAATTAGACAGGTGAACGAAATCGGACAAAAAACATGAAAGTTATGAATTTTTGAAAGTCGTGATCACTCCAGGTATAGGCTCTACAACTTGGCTGAATCGGTAATGTCTCTGTGGAGTAGTGGCGGACAATCACTTTCCCATTAAATCGTCGCTGTTTTCACGAAGTGACGGTAGTGAAAAAAAATTGCATTCACTTCGCGTGACGATTTTCCTCGCTACCGTCACTTCGTGAAATGTCTTTGAACACGTCTTTTCTCTCCAGAGAACATTCTGTCCATAATATATTTTGAGAAGTGCCCCAAGGCCTGAGAAGGCACATAGGAGAAAAATAGAAATTAATGCTATAATGATATTTTGGTATACGACAAACGGGGGAGTTATCCACGACTACATCACAATCCATGGACCAACAGCTAATTTGAGATTCGCATAATTATAGTGATCTCATTTTTCAAACATTCATAACTTTCTTATTATTGGTCCGATTTATTTCCAACTTTCGTCATTCTGTTAATCTTATTTTCTGCCTTAATTTAAGCAAATAGACTTATTACAAGAATTGGATTGCCCTTTAATATTGGCTACCAACGTGCCTCTACAATATCTATACAGATGCACTTTAACAACTGAAGTTCTCTTTCAACTTGAAGCAACGGCATGTCTGAATATTTTAATAGTATAATCACCATGGAGATACACTTTGTACTTTAAAAACTGAAGTTCTCTTTCAACTTGAAGCAACGGCATGTCTGAATATTTTAATAGTATAATCACCATGGAGATACACTTTGTACTTTAAAAACTGAAGTTCTCTTTCAACTTGAAGCAACGGCATGTCTGAATATTTTAATAGTATATTCACCATGGAGATACACTTTGTACTTTAAAAACTGAAGTTCTCTTTCAACTTGAAGCAACGGCATGTCTGAATATTTTAATAGTATAATCACCATGGAGATACACTTTGTACTTTAAAACTGAAGTTCTCTTTCATAGCAACGGCATGTCTGAATATTTTAATATTAGTCAGTCACCATGGAGACATTTTTATAACCGTACTCATCCTGTAATCGTTGATTGAAATGCATCACTAAGTTGATTCATTGTGACGAATTATTATTTTTGAGGCATGCACTAAAAATTAATTGTTTTTACTATTTTATAGGCGGAGATGACAGCCGCCTCGTATGTGGGCAACGCGCATTATGAAAGTACAATGACGTGCTCCAGACATGAATAAAACCTGTCCAAAGTCTCTCCGTCTATGTAAGACAACCAACCAATAAGGGGAACTTTTATGTTCGTCAATATTATTTTTCTACATAGCCATGTTTGTTTTCTTGATCGGTGCTCGGTATTCAAATATCCCGAAACAAAACATGGTAGGATGATCAACACTTGACACTGCTTGAGGGAGGCTACTTGTCTGGTTCATTCGTGATTTAAGAAGGATTTGGGACAAAAGATAGACAAGCATGAGAGAGAGAGAGAGAGAGAGAGAGAGAGAGAGAGAGAGAGAGGGAGAGAGAGAGAGAGAGAGGGGGGGGGGGTTGAAGCTATGATCGGGGGGGGGGGGGAGAGAGAAATAGACAGACGGAGAGGGGGAGAGAGAGGGGGAGAGAGAGGGGGAGATCGAAGCTATATGAGGGAGAGAGAGAGAGAGAGAGAGAGACGGAGAGGGAGACTGAGAGAGAGAGAGAGAGAGAGAGATAGTAGAGGGGAGATAGGGGTGAGAAAGGAGAATGATAAAGGGAGAGAGAAGGTCCGCGGAAGGAGAGGCCGGGGAGAACGAGAGAGATAGAGAGAAAGAGAGGAGAGAGAGAGAGAGGAATCAACAGAGACATAGGGGGGCGATAGGTCACACAAATCAGTATCTTTTTTTCTTTCTTTCTTGAAGTCAGGGGCGAAGAAAGGAGGAAAGAAAAAGACTGGGAAGGGAGCTAAAAAATCCTTCCCAATAACCACATTCAATGACCTTGTTATTTAGCTTT
Organism: Strongylocentrotus droebachiensis; assembly: GCA_035222895.1. Classification (NCBI taxonomy): domain Eukaryota; kingdom Metazoa; phylum Echinodermata; class Echinoidea; order Camarodonta; family Strongylocentrotidae; genus Strongylocentrotus; species Strongylocentrotus droebachiensis. Next base: position 160,119 of record JAVYIG010003104.1, read on the forward strand.
TCAATTAACTACCCCCTCCCCCCCCCCCCCATTTAGAAACCAAAACACAGACATCAAACTTGTTTTAATTTAAATTCAAATTTATTAATCTTTTATTGAATCCAAATATTTAGGATAATTTTCTTTTAAAAAGAATGACAACAGAAGCAACAACAAAATCAAGTATAATGTCGCAAATAATATGGATCACAAAGACAATTAAGTGCAAATGTCAAATTACAATTTAAAGAAATAGCAATAACTTAGACCCCATCTTAGACCTCCGTGTGCTTCTTCGGGAATATGGAGATGATACATTTCAGCGAGGAAAAAATAACATTATGATAATCATTGACATAATTATACACATTATTTACATGTATTTGAACAACAGTGATAATTTATATCCCCCGTGCTGGGCGGCCGCGGCCGTGCAAGAACCTGACCCCCGTCCCAAATGATAATAATTAAAATGCAAAACTTATGTTTGAATTCGATGCTTGCTAAGCATTCCAGGGATGCCAGTTTTCAGGCAATTGCCTGAATTCAGGCCCTGGCGAGTTATTTTCAGACCATAGTTTAGGCTTTTTTGTGTACAAAATAGCTAATTCTAGGTGATTTTCAGGCCCTCTGACTAACTGGCATCCCTGGCATTCACCCATGAGGGCGTTTTCGAGAAACTGACCGCGTACTCTTTGATCTATAAAATTACGAGGTTGAATTTATGAAAAGATACTTCCCAAAAGGAAAAAAGAAATATGAGACACCAAAATGGAAGTGTTGGAGAAAATAATGTGTGTGTCTCGATCATTCTATTTGCATTGTGTACATTGAATTACTTTTCACAGTATTTCTAGATGTCAAAATTGTGTTAAGATAATTATAATTAATTAGTGCGTTATGCCTTTAGAAGTAGGCCTACTAGTATCTCCCTCGCGAATTAAAACATGTAAGTATTCTCCTCCTCATCCCCCACGCAAGTGCCCTTCCTGCAATGGAAACTGTCAATTTGTTGTACTTCCTAGCAGGCGCGCCGGAAGCAGTTTGGGAATGGTGGGGGGGGGGGGGGGTGGGGGAGGGGCAAACATTCCATTGACGTAATGAGAAAAATGTTCGGAAGGAGGGGGTGGGGGGGGGGGACAGACAAAAAACTGCATCACCACCAGTCTTAAACGTTACATGCAGGTCCCGCGGAACATTTAACTACGATCAGATGAGCATCAAGGGGCCGCCTTAGGGACCTTTGCGGGGTCCAGGGGGCAGAGCACCTGGAAGCTGTTGTAGGTATTTAATTACGGTCAGATGAGCATCCCGAGGCCCGCTTTAGAGCCCTTGGTGGGGTCCAGGGGGCAGAGCCCCTCAGGAAGCTCGGGGGGTTTAGGTATTTAATTACGGTCAGATGAGCATCCAGGGCCGCCTTAGGGCCCTTGGTTGGGTCCAGAGCAGGCGCGGATCCAGGGGGGGGGGCCGAGCGGGCCTTGGCCCCCCCCCCGCAAAAAAAAAAAAAAAAAGGAGAGAAAAAGGAAAAGAAGGGAAAGGGAAAGGGGAGAGAAAGGGAAAGAAAGAAGAAGAAGAAGAAAAGAAAAGGGGGAAGAAGGAGATCGGGGGGCCGAAAGGGCCTTGCCTCCAAAGCTGTTGATCACCCCCCCCCCCCCCCCAATCAAAAAAAATAAGAGAGAAGGAAGGAAAGGGAAAGAAAAAAGGAAAAGAGGAGATACTGGCGTACTGATACTGATTGCTCATCTGACCGTGATTAATAAAACCCCAAAGCTTCGGGGGCTCTGCCCCCTGGATTCCGCCTTGGGCCCTACGGCGGGCCCTTAGATGCTCATCTGACGGTAATTTAATGCCTAAAACCCCTCTTTTGGAGGGCTCCGCCCCCTGGACCCTACGCCAAATAGTGACCTTCCAGTGTCACAAAATAATAGGTATTTAAAAAAAATGCTCATCTGACCATAATTAAACGCCTAAACCCCTGAGTTTCCGGGGCCGGCTCCGCCGCCTCGAGCCCACCAGGGGCCCTAAGGCGGGCCCCTGAATGCTTATCTGACCGTAATTTATTGCCTTAAACCCCTGAACTTGCGGGGTCGGAAAAGGTATCAAAATGTGTTTATCTGTAGCCAGTGGGGCGGGGCGGTCCCCCCAAATCGGAAGAGGACGTAAGAAGCAAAAGAAGCTGACAAAGAACATCTTTGAAATTCAGACAAGGAGTAAGAGTATAGAGAACGGTACAGCGAATCGTCTTCTTTCTCTCACAATCTTATGAAACGTCAAAGCTTCCGCGCTTTGCGAGGGAGGGGGAACCTGAATTTAGAGGCGAGAACGGTAATACGAATCTTTAATGATTTAATGAAACGTAAAAGCTTCCGCGCTTTGCGCGGGAGGGGGAAACCTGAATTCAGACGAGGATTTAGAGTCGAGAACTGTACAGCCAATCGTCTTCTTTCTCTCATAATCTTATGAAACTTAAAAGCTTCCGCGCTTCGCGTGGGAGGGGGGGACCTGAATTCAGACGAGGATTAAGAGTCGAGAACTGTACAGCCAATCGCCTTCTTTCTCTCATAATCTTATGAAACTTAAAAGCTTCCGCGCTTCGCGTGGGAGGGGGGGGGGGGACCTGAATTCAGACGAGGATTAAGAGTCGAGAACTGTACAGCCAATCGTCTTCTTTCTCTCACAATCTTATGAAGCTTAAAAGCTTCCGCGCTTCGCACGGGAGGGGGGGGGGGGGGCCTGATTTCAGACAAGGATTAAGAGTCGAGAACTCCTCAACGAATCGTCTTTTTTCTTGATTAGTTTAATGAAACGTCAAAGCCTCCGCGCTTCGCGCAGGAGGGAGAGGGTGTGACTGAATTTAGACGAGGATTAAGAGTCGAGAACTTTACAACGAATCGTCTTCTTTCTCTAATAATTTAATAAGTCGTAAAATTTTCCGCGCTTCACGCAGGAAGGGGAAAAACTGAATTCATACGAAGATTAATAGTCGAGAACGGTACAACGAATCGTCTTCTTTCTTTAATAGTTCAATGAAAAGTCAAAGCTTCCGCGCTTTGCGCAGGAGGGGGAGGGGGGCTGAATTTAGACAAAGATTTAGAATCGAGAACTCTACAGCCAATCGTCTTCTTTCTCTCACAATCTTATGACACTTAAAAGCTTCCGCGCTTCGCACGGGAGGGGGGGGGGGGACCTGAATTCAGACAAGGATTAATACAACGGTACAACGAATCGTCTTCTTTCTTTAATAGTTTAATGAAACGTCAAAGCTTCCGCGCTTCGCACGGGAGGGGGGGACCTGAATTCAGACAAGGATTAAGAGTCGAGAACTCTACAACGAATCGTCTTCTTTCTTTAATAGTTTAATGAAACGTCAAAGCTTCCGCGCTTCGCGCAGGAGGGAGAGGGTGTGACTGAATTTAGACGAGGATTAAGAGTCGAGAACTTTACAACGAATCGTCTTCTTTCTCTAATAATTTAATAAGTCCTAAAATTTTCCGCCTGCCAGAGGGCAGAGCCCCTCAGGAAGCTCGGTTTTTTTTTAGGTATTACGGTCAGATTAGCATTTTTTATACCTTATTTGTGACATTGGCAGGTCACTTATTTTTTCTCTCCGTCTTTCTTTCTTTTTCCCTCTAACATATTTCTTCAAAAAGTGAAGGGGGAGGGGGGGGGGGGGGTGCTCGAGCCCAACCACTTTGCAGCCCATGACATAAAGGCTTCTAAATATGCGTATTTTTCGCCCGACTGTAATTTGGGAATTTCTTATTTTCCAACAAACGCATAAAAACGTATGACTTACAAAAAAATGGAAAAAAATACAGTAAAATCATGTCATAACATAATGTCATATATAAGAAATACGCCCCCCCCCCATCAGTACACCAGCGTTCAGGGGCTTATGTCTTCTCACCCCTATAACAAAAAACAGACACGCTTTCCCATTTTCGCACAATATGTCCACGATATGCGCGTATCGCTATTATTAAAAACTTCCATTGATAAATACCGTATAGGTGGCATGCGCAATGTTTATGAAATTTAATTCTTTTCTTTGAATGGAATTGTAAATGTGATTTAATTCAGGTTTTTATTCCTGTTATGTTCTTAGGGGTTAAAAATACAAACCATGTTTACTCCTTTACTGCTATTTTTTTTTTTTTTAAAGGGGGGGGGGGCGTTTTTTTTCTTTCTTTTTTGGGGGGCAAAAATGTGTTTTGCCCCCCCCCCACTTTTTTTTTTGGGGGGGGGGGGGGGGGGGCAACTGCCCCCTGCCCCACCCCCTCCCCCACTTCTGGCGCCTATGCTTCCTAGGTCTATAGTATATATTTGTATACCAAGAAACTTTTTCCCCAAAATTGTTATCTGCGTTTTCTGATTTAAGTTTTTGACAGTCTTCGCTTTCCAATTCCTCCCTTTTACAACTAGCCACCTCCTGATTCACCCCCACCACCCTACCACTATACTCTCAGACTGGGCTTTTAGCTCAGATCCCCCTCCTAGGTGTTGGGTGCAGGTACTAGATACGTGCCGTGCCTGAGAAATAAGACTACGATCGCACGTGTTGTGTATGTTGTGTGTATATCTTGAGCTCTTTTGATTTCTTCGAACTCGAGCCCTCAACTTGCGCAAGGAAATTTGTATTTGTAAGTAGCCTAGATCTGTTTTGTATCTTAGTATTAATGTATGGATGAACAGCATGAATATGTGAATTAAAATACAATGGCTTTTATGATTATGACATTCTGAAAGTTGTAAAAACCAAGCTACGCGTGTGGAGGTCGAGGCGGACGGATGGTGAGCGAGCGGGCTGGGTACCGGGACGGACCGGGAGCCTGAAGCTGAAAGATTTCTGGGTGCTGCTGAATGGCTCAGTCGGCAATTGCACAAATTGAAGTAATTATTTACAAGATAATCTTAGTCATACAAAAATCTCCAAAATTTACAGAGTCAGATGTACCTTAAAGAAGTAAGAAAGATGATATTCATCATCATCATGTTTATTAAAGTTTGTGTAGGGGTCTAGATCTGGAGTCTTTAACTTTAAGATTCGGATGAGTATGTGACGAAGAAAGTCGCTGTCTGGACTCAAGGTAAGGAAACCAGACATAGGATAGGTACTTTCAAATTTTGAGAGTTGAAGTCTTACCCACTACCTTCCTCAGCGTCTATGGAAAGAGAAGATTCTATGAAGAGCGGAGATCTAGATCTGTACATTAATTCTAGCAAATGCCAGCAGAGGAGCAGAGGGATCGATGCTTTTGTACATATTGACTTTGATGTTTCTCCTCTTGAAAACAATGAAATCAGAAAGAGACTTTATGAGAATAATGTTGTGGGTCAGGTCGGCAGTAACAGTTACAATGTTAATTGAATGAGTGCATCAAGATCTATTTGAACATATAAATATTTGATCAGGGCATTTGTCAATTAAGACTTGTGAGTTATGATTAAATCGTTCAGTTAAAGTTTTTGGTGTCATTGTACTGTAATTGTCAAGCAAGTCAGCTGATAAGGCCCCCCCCAAAAAAAATTGTTTGGTTGTCCTCGATTGATTTTCTGGAGTAGGGGCGGGCGGGCGGATTTTTTTTTTTTCCCCCCATTTTTTTTTTTAATCCTTTTTTTTCCATAAAAAAAAAATCATTGAGATTGTCAAGCATTTAAACGAACAAAGTCTATAAAACACTTACATATGGTAAAAGACTAGTTTAATGTACAATGAATATCAAGACCAACACAGAAAGTATTTTGGGCTTTGAAATGCAGCACCTTTTAAATCTCCATTGTACTACTTATAGCTACTTGCGCCCTCTATGTAGCAAACAATGCCTAATCGGTGACCATTGGTCCCCCATGATCCTCTTTATCCTATATTAACTGAGAGCTGATTTGATGAGATAACCACCTGTCCAGTGACCTTGCAGGGTGGTCTAATCCCTCCTGTAAACTAGTACAGATGGGCTTTAAAATGAGTTTAAGAATGCTCAGAACCTGATTTGAATGAACGGCATTTTGACATAGAAAAATAAAAATGGCAAGTTTAATAAATACCTAATTGCGTACTGAAAAGACAAAACTGGCAACGGGACGCATTTTGATCCTTGCAAATACATAAAATGGTATGTTTGGCATTTAAGATTGCTCCCCCCCCCCAAACAAAAATAAATAAATAAATAAATAAATTAAAAAAAAAGAAAAAAAAGTGGGCGGTCGAGGACAACCAAATGTTTTTTTTTGTTGGCCTAAGCCTGATAAAATATCATTGATATGATATGTGACTTTGTGAGAAGTTTTGTCAATGGTAGTAATAGGAAACTCCAGAAAGTACTCCAGCCAACCATTTGTTCTCTCCCTCTTTTCTCAGATTAGATTAAATTTGTGGACAGCAACCATGGCTCAGGCACAGCAAGCAATCAGTCACTGGAGTATAGGTCGAGGTCGTGGCAGGGGTTCTCGTCCGCAACAGCCTTACGCTCCATCCAGACGTCCAGGAGAGCAATGTACCCCATCTACAGACCAATCCACTGCGGAAGTTGCACGTGTTGAAACGGACCTCTCAAAATGTAGCTTGAACTCAAGTCGACCAGAAAATGAGAACAAAGTACCGTCCAGTTCTTCTGCAGGAACAAGTAGCCCCGCGAGGTCGTCGTCTGCAGCCACAAGTGCCCCTCCTGCAGGAACGAGTAGCCCTGCGAGGTCAGCTTCAGCCACAAGTGCCCCTTCTGCAGCAGGACTGAAGGCCGGAGTCACCTTGCTGAAGGCCAAGTTCAGCTATAAGGCCAACCCTGATAGTCCTTTGGGAGAGAAAGAACTCACCATGAAGCAGGGCCAGAATCTGGTCTATCTAGAGACATCCAAAGACAATGAAATTTGGTGGAAGGTCCAGACTAAGGATGGAAGTGAACAGGGCTTTGTGCCTTCTTCCTATATGGAGGTCAGTATAAGAAGGTGAAGTGGGGTTTAAAAGGGAATTTGAAAGGGTAATTGCCCTCAAAACTCTCAACAGAGCCCTTATCAGTTTCAAAAGATCTCTTGTAAAGGCAATGCAGGTCTAGTTACATTTCATTAGAATCTGAGAGGAATGCCATTCAGCATATGTAAAGTATGCCTTTACGTGCTAATTACTTTTGATGGAACGCTGGCACAAGAGTATTTACATTTGGCATATTCATCCTGAAGTCCACCATGTTTGGTATTCTTATAAGCACTATATGTATTATGCACTGACTGGAACCTACTTTATATGACTTGTTTTATAAATTCATTTTTTTAAATTTCTTTTTTCTCTAGGTGGTCGCAGAGAAAGTCACTCAGCTTCCCTGGCTTGCTGCCAAACAGTCGGCCGAAGAGGCAGAGTTACCAAAATGCAAGCGTAAGTATGACCAAACAAAAAGAAACCTTATAATGAATAGTATTCCATTAAACCCAGATATTGCATGGAGAACAGACGAGCCCCCCCCCCCCCCCCCCCCCCCCCCCCCAAAAAAAAAAAATAGTGTAACAAACGTTCACAAATCACTTGTAGATTGATAATTCTTATGTTGTGATTTTTTTTGCTATGAATTTGGATATTGAAAATCATCTGTTTTTTTGTTTTTGCTTCCAATTTTATCCAATTCTTCATAATGGAAAAATGGAAGTCAAGTTATTCCACTTTGTCTCAACTACAAGACCCCCCCCCCAATTGTAAGCATATATCTCAGAGTGATACGCACACCAGCAATTTTTTTACATTTCTGCCACCGAGAAATAATGATCTCTCTCCCTCTCCCTCTCTCTTGTCTCTATCTGTCTTTATTGGTCTTTTCTCTTTCTATGTATTTGATTGTGTCTTGTATCTTTTGGCTTTCAATTCTCCATCCCTCTACCCCTTAATACTCTCTTTGTCTTGCTCACTCTCATTATCTCCCTTGCTCTTTTTCTGCCCCCTTTGCCTTTCTCTAATTCCTCTAACATGTTCATTTTTATCAGCCGTGTGGAAGGCGTACGTGTCGGCCTACAACAGGGAGGGGAACGTAACCCCAGGCAACAGCAGCCCCGCCTCTACCGATTTAACACAGTACTACTGCAAGTGGTGTGCCAAGCAGCTCAACGGCCCCCATCCCTACAGCGCCCACATTCACAGCAAAGCCCACAAGGAAGAGGTACAACTTGCCAAAGAAAACGGGGAGTACACTGAGGATTAGCTGCGGGCGTGGTTAGGGTAGAGGGTCGAAGGATAATCCCTGGTGCTCTGCTCCTGCAAGTGGTGCACCAACTCCAAGCAGCTCAATGGCCCCCAACCTTACAACACCCACATGAACAGCAAAGCCTGCAAGGAAGAAACTGAACTTGCCAAGGAATTGGGGAAATAAACTGATGATTAACTGTGGCTTCAGAGGATTAGGGCATTGAGGGATGATACTTGAGTCATTGCCAAAAATAATCTTTCAAGTGTGTGATATAAATTTAAAAGAAAAAGTGTCCTTACCACTGGGACAACTATTCATCAGACTTCTATGTGTACACCCAAGAAAAAATGTGTATTTCCCACTTTGAAAATTTCCATCTGGATTATTGCCCATCAAGAGGATTTTTCTTGTAGGATGATTAACATTTCCCCGGAAATGTAATTGTCCAAAGGCTCATGTTTGGGATATGATTGCACTACAGGGTAAATGTTCTAGGGGTGATTCTCTAGATGGCTGTTGCTTTTGAGGGGCAAAGGACTAAAGGTCCTGATAGTTATCTGTTTGGTGATTGTCCTCAGGAAAACAATTTTTTGTCCAGGGAATATGTCTGATTGGATTATTTTGTTCTGATTATTTTTCAGGTGATTGATACTCTTTAAGTGATGTGATGGAATATCTTTTACTGAAAATTCTAGAATTAGTTCGTTTGCTCCTTCCTTTGTTGTCTTTTATACTGCTTTATATCATAACTTGTTTATGTTGGTCACCAAGCACTGTCTTGTAAGATTTTACTCAGTTCATTGGTGCTTTTTGTAAGTAGATGCTTATCTACATTGTAAATAGATGTAAATTTCAAGTGTATTTTAGTGTTTAAGTCTTCTTAGTTTAATACTTTCAAATAGACCAGCATATACTGCTTTTACTTGGTGCCATAACCCCATTTGCCTTGTTTGGTCAGGAAATTCATGTCATTCTGAACTCTTTCTATCCAAAGATTTGTTCATTTATCCAAAGGTTTTACTTTTATTTTCAGTATAAAGAATACTTGTTTAGTTTGTCATGAAGATCCGTAATTTGCCTCACAAATGCTTCAGAGAAATATGCAATGTATATGCCATATTAAAATAGCTAATGTTTTGATTTAAAAGCCTCATAAGTAAGGAATCTTTTGGAGTTTTAGATACAACCAATCCAGGACAGCTTGAGCTGAATGTCATGGATTTCTATATATTTATGTTTTGTATCTTAAAATATTGTTTAAATATTTATTTAGAAAATACGATTGACCTCTTGCCTGGTCTTGCCAGTATTTCTTTATTTCTTTTTTTCTTTTCTCAATGTTTTTCTCAAAGAAACAAGAATTTTCGTGGATTTTTTTTGGTTAAGGTATTCCTTTTTTGCAATGCATCATTATGTTACATTAGAATAATGATGGTGATTTTATTTCCTGGCATTGAAAGTCAAGATATACCTCAGTTATTTTAACTGCCTACTAGATTTTTCATTGTAATGAAAAAGATATCCCCTATCTAATTTATTTTGGAAGTTAAAGTGCATCAAATCAGGGACGTGATAGAGAAGGACTGGAATCAAGCCGCTCTCCTTTGACCCCATGCTCCAAGCCGCCGAAAAATTATGCGCTAATCTGCAACTGTTGACCAGGTGGTGAGATAAAAGAGCGCATGAAATTTCAGCATTTAGAATTCCTACATCAGAAAATGGTATCACAGCAACTGTTCGCTGTCCCTTCCAATGATTTCTCATCCATTGTTGAATGTGTAAAGAGTAGAACAAGCGAACACAAACTTGTGTAATTTCATCCTTTTTTAAACTTGAAAAATACAAAAAACACGCGAAAACACGCATTAGCAAACTTAATGTTATTAAAGATTGTAAATCATGGATCAAATAACGGGACTTTAAAGCATGCACATATTAGCGCATCATCCTAAAATATTGAGTTTTTGACAGGATGTAATTTTTCTTTTACCAACTCTGGCACACAAATTAAAGGAAGGACGGAGTTCTAAATTTGAAAAAGTGTTTGATGCACTATTCCCAATAAAATCCCCATATAAAGTTTTTGATTTACACTGAAATTTTGCCGGTAATTTAATATTTTGTGATAAATGTAAAACTGGTGCCTGGCTTCCGAAAGTCCCCGCAGTGGAAGCGTGGTTCGGAGCATGGAACTTCAAAGCCAAGTGGAATGTTACACATCCCATTGTTACGCTTTAGAACTCAAGAATGCGTTTGAATAAATTACAAGAGTTTCGCCTCCTTTTCTTTCACCTCCCTGATCAAATCATGAAATTTGTTTTAGTGGCTATATGTATTGTTATATCCATACATTCCAGTAGAAGCACTTGTATATTGTAACTGGTCTTTTACACATGACACAAAATTTGTAAAGAATACACACAAATTTGAATGTTGTCTTGATGAAGGTGCATGCCAGAATGACTCCACAAACCTCCACTAACACACCCTAAAGCTCAAACTCTACAACACCTGCAAAACATTCCTTATCCTATGCACGATTACTTCTTACTCTTAGACAGCAACCCTTACCAGACATAATTATGCATACATTAACATGACAAACAACGTTTGCCTTCTGTACAACCCTAATGCAAGCAAAGTAAATTCTTCAATAGGCCATTTTTGCAGTAGTGAAATCAAATTTAATGCATAAGTCTTTGTAAAGTGCCTTGTTAGTTACAAATGATTTCATTCACCTGTTACCAATAATTGTATTCAATATTTAAAATACAAATTGCATACATTAGTTGTTGTAAGTAGGACAAACATTAAGGCTTGCCCGTCCTAGCAACATGTAATGTATGCAATTCGCATTTTGACTATTGACATACAATTGTACAATTGTTCATAATCGGGTGAATGAAATAATTTGTAATAAGGTACTGCAAATATTTATGCATTAAATTTGATTACTGGTACATTACGAAAATCTATTCAAGCATGTCTTTAAAATTCTAAAGATGTGGGTTCATTTATGGACATTGCACTGCATTTTTTAATTTTCTTCGACTTTGTATTCATGTACAGTATGTAGTATATTTCATTACCGTAGTTGTTTTTGTTTGATACCTGTACAGATATTTTTTATGTTGTTGACATTTTCTTGATAAAATTCATTGAAAATCCAAGTAACTTGCTCCATTTTCTTTGTACTTGTAGCTTATAAAATTATGTTATGTTCTATTGTAGTTGCCCTATTTTCTATGCAATCGCAGGTATAGTTAACCCTTTTATTTTAGTATACCTTCCACAAAATTCTATATCTTTATATTGGGCTTGAGAAAAGTGAAATCCAACCTTTGATCATAGCAGGTTGCTCTAAAGAAAAGCAGGAAAAGCAGAAACGGATTTGTGAAAGTTTGAACAAATTGGATACACCAAAATTTCACTATACATTTGAGGATGGTAAGAAAAAAATGGAAAAATGAAATTAAATGTTTTTAATGTTATAATTTTAAAATTAATTGACTTAAATCATTCGAGCAGATTTTCCAGCTCTGATTACTGATTATAGATCTATTGCACTTCCATCGATTGCATTACATTTAAATTACAGAAATTGCAGTACCGGGTTGTCGGCTAGGGTAGTCTTCTTTTAAAATATTTTGAAAATGTTATAATAGGAAAGAATGTCAACTATCATTTAATAAAAGTTGTTATCCACAGTTCAAACAACACATCTTTGACTACTGATCAAACACACTTCAGTATCCGATTCTTTTTCAAAATATTGCCCCTACATTGACAGTTCATTCCAAGGTCGGGAAATCCCCTTTCCCTGTTGAGTCTATTTTTAGCACCTAGTCTTCCACGGTTGTTTTCCACGCAATGCGTACGTGCAAAAAATTCACCACTCCCCGACAGGGCTTTTGTTGTGTCTCCCCTGTATCAACCAATCACACTGGAATACGGGACAAGCATGCGCCGCGCTCCTCCCGGTGAAATTAGACAGTACACGTACGTACAAGCGCAATTTCATCAGCTGTTATCTTCCTTATGCGTACGTGCCGAGGTCTTCTAAAAAGTAAAATACACCAGTTTGTCCATTTGGGTTCAAAGGTTTCCGGAAACCTCATCATTTCTATGTGAGTTATTTCTTATTTTATTTGTTGCTACCAGCAACTGTTATTATTTTGGAGAACCTTTCAAATTATCCACGTAAAGAAGGTGAAACTTGTTTTAGTCAACCGCGGTTTCGCCGGTTATTAGTCCCGCACGTTGGGTTTTATGCAGTGAATGAGTTGACAAGGGATTTTTGTTTTGTGTAGGTCAAGTAGACGTAGACTCTATGTGAGATTACTGAAAGTGAAAGTGAAATCAGTGACTGCTTGTGAATAAGCCAATTAAGTGTCTGCCGAACTTTAAGTAGACCTGAAATGAACTTGACCTAATGAATTTGGCCAAAATGGTGATTCTGTATGAAAAAGTTAGAATGGAGGCAGAAAAAATATCAAAACAAAAGAACTTTTTTTACTTTAATTTTAGAAGATCAGTAGGGCCAGGGGCGCTGGTCCGAGAATGAGGATCGTCCCCATCAACAAGGATATCCTTGTAAATGCGGACAAATTGCAGCTGCATTTTCACGGACGTTTTTTTTCTTCATCGATGCTCTGAGCTGCGCTGGCAATGCAAAAAACGGATTCTGCTTAGAAGTCTACTGTCTACTTGGGTTGTCCGTCTTCACAAGGATTTATCGCTTATAACGTGAAAGTCTCTGTACAAAGTTAATATAAAATGCATCAAGAAAATCATCGCAAAATCTGTTTTTTCCGCATCACCAACGCGCGGATCGGAAATATGACATGTCTGCGAAAATACGGACGATCCTTAATTTTGCAGACGCATCTGTTCGCGTTAACGAAGACGATCCTCGTTTGGCTTAAACCTTTTAGGGTTAACCTACTGAAGATCAAAAGAATGAATGAAACAAAAATTCTCCAGATTCTGGCCAGATTCAATTCAATTCAATTCATTTATTTTTCCTCTTTCAATCCTTCATATTTACAATGATGGTACATTTTAACATATTCACATATTTATATACATATAGATCAATTTGCACAATACGATACATTAAAAAAATAAACATGAAATTGAAAGGGAAGGAGGGCCGACAAATCAAAGTTGCATAAAGTCACAATACAAAATATATTTGATTGGGGAATGCAATAGCCTAGTAACTATTCAGAAGAAAGCTTTTAAGTCTCCTTTTGAAAATCTGTAACTATCGAATTACATCATTTGAAAGAGAATTCCACAGTTTTGGACCTGTAAAAACAAACATCTTTTGTGCAAAAGATGTTCTATTTAATGGTACACTGTAGATGAAAAGAGCTCGCCTGGCGAGTGAGGTACCGGTAACTATGAATTGAATCATTTCTTACGAACATGTCATTAAAAGGCAAAGGTACATGTAATTGTTTAGCTGAAAAATATACAAGTCATTAATTTTCAAAATGTTATTATTCAGAAAACGATTATTTGTATGTGCCTTGAAATCTGCATTATTAATAATACGAATCGCTCTTTTTTGTAATATAAAGAGTCTATTAATTTGGGAAGTTGCTGCACTGCCCCAGGCAATAAGTCCTTAATTCAAGTAAGGAAGAATAAGCGTAGAATACAAGGAAAACATAATATAATGGGGTAGGAAGTGTCTTAATTTGCTAAGGATACCAGTGTTGCGAGCAATGATTTTGCAGATATTGTCAGTGTGCGCTTTCCAAGATAGTTTTTCATCAATAATTAGCCCCAAAAATTTAGTTGACCAGGCCCTTTGAATGACAGTACCATCAAAAATTATACAATTAGGCAAAGTTGCAACCTTATTACTAAATAGCATGTAACTAGTTTTGTCTAAGATAAGAGATAGTTTGTTTGCTTTTATCCAATTTGCCACACTTCTAAGTTTGTTATTTAGTATTTGCGTCAATTGCTCTGGATCGCGATGTGACAACAAAATATTTGAGTCGTCAGCAAAAGGTAAAAAACAAAAAGGAAAACTTCCAGAACATATTCTAATGCTCTAAAATAACTTTTAAAAAGATACTAAAATGATATATCTTCTTGATGCAGAATTACTAGTCCAAGGTCATCATTGAAGCTCATCTGGTTGAATTTTAGGCGTTTTTTCATGATAAAGCAATCCTTTTTCTAACTGTGTGTACGGTAAGTATGGCGGCTAGTTCACAAGTGTGGTCATACTCTGGCGCCAGCAGCCTACACGGCTAGCTACCCATGACCTCCACTTCTCGGCCGCCGTACAGAAATGAGAACTTGTGAACTTTAAAGTTGTAATCTTTATACGTACTTGTACATTTATAGCACTTTAAATTGGCTGAACCTGCGATGTCATTATGACATGTACATTGGACAATTTTTTTTCATTTGTTTCTACTTTCAACTCGTGACTAAAATGTTAATATTTTTGAAACGTGTGTCTCAGGAGAGTCTTTTCTTTTTAAGAGAACCTTTAATAATATGCTGTCCATAATTATAGTTCAAGTAGTGCCCCAAGGGAGAAGGCACTTATATGTAGGAGTAAAATGAAGTGTTTTTTTTACGTCGCACAATCCACTAACCAAATCGCCAATATGAGATTCTCATAGATTTTAGTGATCTCATATCAGTAATTCACCAGCATCACCCTTTAAACAATCAGTTATTCTATTATTTTGAATCTCTCCCTTTCCTCTTCCAGAATATATTCCCAAGTGGATGCATCCTCTGTGAAAGGCACAAATCGTCTACATTATCCTTGGTTACCAGTACCTTGGGACTTTGTGGAACCCTTACAAGATCTCCTGGAACTAGCAGGTTGCTACACTGTAAATAGATTACCCAACCTTGATATTGGCGGTTGATGTCAAGCAACATTCAATGGCTTCCTTTTTGCTGTGAAAATGGCCATCTTCCTGTCGCTGCTCCAAGTAAAGAGGAACAACGTTAGCAGGTTCTTGATTGTTGGGGGTGAGCGAAAAAGACACAGAGAGATGAAACTTGCAGACATATGAAGGAAATACAAACTCATCTTTTCCTTTGTTTGCAAAGGATCATTGGAAGGAAACTTCATTCAGACAAAAAAAAAACATAAAATTGAACTTTTTGCAGTAAGTGCACTTTTGCTTGCCAACAGTATTGTGTCTGTGAACTAGTAATATGCCAACCGATTGGAAACCGTTTGTATATGGAGGGACGGCATCTGTTCTAGCAGAATGCGGTAAGTACATGTTTTGTATATATTTGAAAAATATTTGTAAAAACTAAGCAAGTGTTATATCTCCATCTTTCATAATGTTATTTTTTTCAATCACTGTTCAGTATTTAAAAGAAAAAGCAATGACAATGTCATTCACCATATTATATAAAATTTGATTTTGATTACATAACTGTATACATGTAGATTAAAAAATGATATTAGTTTTATTTACTGCATGGTACCTGCACAATCTGCAAGTAATCATCCTCCCCCCTCTCTCATATGGTGCAACCGCAAGCCTACTGTATAAGACCCCGTTCTCACTCACTTTGAAAGTGGTCTTAGTTAGACCGCTCCAGAGGAACGGGTCTTGAGGAACGGTTTGCGAGCGTTCACACTCCGAGCAGTTTTTTATGGCTCAAACCGCTCCACGAGTCAAAGTGGTCTTGTTGCTATGGCAGCTCAGGTCAGCAGGTCAATTTTTTCGCGCGCGGAATACAAACCGTATGTACCGTACTACATGTTTCGCACCGAAGGTCACTAGCTCACTTCCGTTCAAAGTACGCTTCCGTTCACATTGCACATTAGAGCGCTCCAAACCGCTCTTAATAAGACCCGCTCCTCAAGACCACCTCCAGAGGTGGTCTTCTGGAGCGGTCCAGAAGTCCACTTCCTGGACCACTTTGACCGTTCTCACTCACCTAAGAACCGCTCCTGAGGAACTGGTCTTAGTTAGAGCGCTCCAGAGCGCTCCAACGAAGTGAGTGAGAACGGGGTCTAAGTAATCATCTGTTATGAGTGCGGGCTTATGATTTTAAGCCCCACCCATTAATACGATTTCCATATGATACAACGCTCAGAGACTAGAGCGGGATGCTGATTCTTGATCATATTCAAAATGATGCTCAGACTGGCGTTTTCTTTATTCACTTACGTTTCATTACATTCTGATGTAACTTCACATTAGGGACAAATTTATTACTTATCGTATACATGTAGCTATACGATGAAATTAAGTAGTCTGAATACAGAGCTACATGTAGAATCCATTATCAGAAGGCTTGTCATGCTTTTAAAGTTGATACTCTAAGCAAATAAATGTCCCTTAATTTGTTACCTACGGCAAGTATATGTTATTTTTAAGTTTTTCAATTACTTAGTATATCACAAAAAAATTCTGTCTACTCGAAATCCTCAATTGAAATGTCTAAAATATCCGCCTCTCTTTGCATAGAAAATCAGTCACGACGCTGGTCTACTATTTTTGACCTCACGTCCGGGAGAGAGTATATTCACGTACCCGGATGTTCCATAGCAAACATGTGCAGAGTGATACGATTTTCTGCATATTTTTGTTTCAAAGGCTGAAAAGTCTAATAAATCATAATTCTATGTACAATTCTTTACCTTCCCCTAGTACTTCATAGTATTAATATCAATTCCCCTTTTAAAAATTATGACATATACATGCCAACGATGTGCTATTAGTCGATATTTTCACCATGTAATTTTTGTTTTGGTGTTGAAATCGGCCCAGGCACGGAGTGAACAGTAGCTGTCTACCCATGCACAGTTCATTACCATACACTACAGCGATCTCCCGATGGTTTCTTCTTCCTTTTTCCCATGTCTTTCGCCTTCCTTGGCCCTGAACATCCTTCATCTACCAATTCTGACACCGGTAGTCAGGAGCAAGTCTTTGTTAGTTGTTTTTCTTAGCTGGCAACGTCGCTTTCATTCTCTTGCAATTGCCGATAAACATATAACTAGCGCACGTACGTTCCATCACAAGCAAGCAGCGCCTAGAGCAGCGGCTTGGTCTTACCTCCTGATTCTGCTCGCTCCACGAACGTTCATGCAAGAGCCGCATCACTCGCCAAAATATTATAGAGGAAGCGCGCTTGCATGATCTCGTTCAAGTTTGATATTTTACAACATAAAATGTTTAACTGGTACTGTATCCTTTTTTGAGGCAGTCACACACATCTATGATAAGTACTGTCATAGTTCTAGACCTATTCGTTTTACAAAACTGCTCATGTACATCTGATGACAATATAATGCATCCGCCTATTCATAAGTGCGCGATTTAACTTTAATTCCTAAGCAGTAAACACGTCTTAAATCTCTACCAAATAGGTGAATATGAGGATATAAAAAGAAATCAGCGACTGGAAAATGTTGCTTCGTTATTCTTCATTCAAATGAAAACAGAAAATCCATCAAATATACTCCTTAACAACAACAAATCTAAGCTCTGACAGGATAGCATTTACGTAGGGATATCACTGCCATTCACTCTCACTGAGCCCATGACTCCCGTTCGTGACGTCACGGATAGAGGCCCGACTCTACGTGCACTTCCGGGTTTCAGACTTAGATATTTTGGTAGAGTTTACTCGAATAAATTCATTATTCTAAACTTGTTTTGTCGGGTGGACACCATTTGTTGTTATTATGGGGGTTAAAAGCTTTCTATTTATGTAATTATCTCAGTATTTGGGATTGTCTTAGAATATCAACTTTAACAAAAAATAAGATGGTCTTCATATTTTGAAGTGACACACAAAGTTGGATGATCCATAGTAACCCACATGCATCTACATGTAGGCATTTAAGCAGTGTTCTGTTTTTAGATTCATTCTTTGAGTCTACAATTGACTTGTGTAGACTCCGTTTGTTGCTACGGCAGGCAGCCAGTGAAAACAAATTCGTTTAATCAACTTATGGAAATGCAAGTATTACTTAAAAAAAAACAGAACTATGTTATTCCTGGCTCATTTTACCTGATTGAGGTGTCATAATGAAAGGGCAGAAAGTGAACTTTCTAGAAATGTGCTTTTCTCTTTGAAATTCAGATACCACCCGCCAAATGAATTTTTGGTACCCTCTCTTCAAATTGTTTTTAATCACTCATTCGTGAAATATGCATCATATCATAAAATGAGTTGCATCAACTGAAAGAGGAGGATCTAAGCTTTACAAATATGTGTCATTTATTAATTATGATTGTGATTAAGTTATGATAAAACATTGATAATTATCTGTTTCGTTTTTCTGGGACGCACTGTAGATATCAATAGTTGAAGTTCCTGGATGACTGAGCAATACAAAAACAATATTGGTCAGTCAGCCGGGTACTGCGCTAAAGATATGGAACACACTGATTTATTGTACCACTTGGAAGCCTTACAGTACATGGTATAGATAATATTGCACCATATCACAGACACTGATAGCTTGTAGGGCCATCCATCTCAGATTTAACATTGTTAAACGATGCCTTTAAATAAAATAAATTGGGTTGCTTGATGTGGGACCACTGCTAGTCTAGTGAATTAGGCTAATATGTTTACTACATGTAGTATTGGGCAACATTTCTAAAGTAGACATTCACAGTGTATTTATAACTGCCATGCCATGTCAGGAAACCATGCTATTCATAGGATTCCCAGCACATGCTAGTATGACTAATAACGCATAGAGGAAGGAAGAAATTAGTCAGTGTGGTGTAATGCGCTTTATTCCTAGACTAGACATTGTCTCAATCATCCAATAAAAGACATAAAGTTGTATTTTTAAGGCTTCTTTTAAAGCCCCCCTAAAGTGTTGGTAGCCCCAAATTTGCCAAAAATTTGATGTGCAAAATTTCACTTACCGTAAATTGTATCATAATGCAAAAAAGCATGTCATTTAAGACACACTTCTGTAAATATTCCCCCCCCCCCAACAAATATTGATAATGGATCCATATTTTGGGTTTTCTGTTGTATGTAGAAAACCTAAATTTGTATTTTTTCATCATTATTCAACTTCAAACACATTTGTTTTGAAGATCCTTGCAGAAATATGTATTAAATGACATCCTCTTTCACATTATGATACAATTTAATCAAAATTTTGCCATCAAATTCTTGAGGCTCCCAACACTTTAAAGGGGCTTTAATTAAGGTTATAATTACTGCATATGAAACCAAATACCAGCCAATGAAGGCCTCCCAAAAAATTTGGCTTACATTGCAAGTCTGTTATTAAAGAGAGCTGTCTCAAACATAGGGTAACATATTTAGTGTTTATTATATATTTAGTGTTTTAGCTAAGTCAAAAACTTAGTAAAATACTCATTGAATTTAATACCGGCTGTGGTTATTACTAAGTTGTCATTAATATTTGTATTACCATTTCTTTACTCATAGCTGCCAACCATTCCCGTTTGGGATGTATGTTTTCTATTTTCTGATATATTTAAAGGTACTATGTCCCATTTGCAGGCCAAAAAAATGAAAAAGTTAAGTTCCAACTGCATTTGAAAGATAATACTAATTTAGAACTTCCCTAAAAAAGGTGGGGCTTGAAAATGTCTTCAAGTGGGAAAATAACAACTATTAGTTGTCAAATCGACTTTAGGGCTCTAGAGCCCAAAAGTAATAGTCTTGATTTTCAGACAATTGTACCGAATGGTCATACGTTTTATGCTGCGCAAAGATTCAATCAGTTTAATCTTGGCCATCACAAGAAGTGGGTTATTGATGTAGACAAATGCTCATGTACCCTTTACAACTCTTTTCATGTCTACCGTATGTTATTACCAAAGAAGAAAAAAAGCCAGTCAGTCACTCATTAGTGTCTGACAGTGAAGTCTAGCAAGTAAACGGGTTTCCTTGCATAATTTGAATATGAGGACACTGCTAACGTTTAAATTTCACAGACAGGACATACATCATCATGACATATTCATAATTCCTGCAAAGTTTACAGCATTTGAGGTTGGCTGCTAAAGGGACATACTGTAGTACCTTTAACCCTAATAAGGCCGGGGGGGGGGGGGGGGGGCCATTATGGCCCCCTCCTCCACAATTTTTCCGATTGCTCGGGAACGCATATGGATGGCGCCCCGCCGCTCGCTGACTTTTTTCTTTCGAGTCTTGCGCAACTTTAAAAAAATAAAAATTGAAAATCGGACCTACAGTTACAAGGTCACGTGACCTTTTGTCTTCGCATGTCAGCCTGAAAATCGCTCATTTTCGGGATTTGTGTACAAAACGTATGGCAAAGTCATTTTTCCTAAAAACAGATCAAACATGGGTTATTGGGTCTTGTTTAAAGTTTAGGTGGTTGTTTTGGGAGTCAAAATAGTTGAATTGTAGTAAAATATGAAATAAAACAACAAAAACAATGAAATACATAAGAAATTATCAAAACAAGGGATAAGATAAGAAATAAGCTGGCTCTTCCAAATTTGTTGTCGTATTATTATTCAGAATGGTCTTATGAATATATCTAGTGAAAAAGAATGCTTAAATATGAATAATATATGATTTATTGGTAAAAATGTGATTTTTATGACTTTATTTGCATAAATTATCATAAATATCCAAATGAGTGAATTTTTCAAAAAATTGAAATTATCATATTGTGCTTTACACTTCACTTGACATGCCTGCAAATTTTCGCGGCGATCGGCCGAGATCTTGAGGGGGGGCCATAATGGCCCCCCCCCCCCCCCCCCCCCCCGGCCCTACTAAGACTTCAAATAGCCCGGCCTTATTAGGGTTAAGCTACTGTTTTAAACCCTAGATTCCTCTCTTTATTGAAATATTCTATATGAAAAGTATACAAAATAGAATATATTCCCAATTTTTGCTGTGAAACGGTTGGCAGTTTTGTTTATTACTTGTGAATGAAGATGTATTGTACATGGTACAAATGTAGGTCTACGTGTGCCCCCTAAGCCTTTCACAGTAGTAGTAGTCATTGATGAAGAGTAGACACTCTGCTTGGTATAAAAGGTATCTGAATAGCACAGCAGGCATCGGGTCTCGGGCATGCATTGTGCTTGAAAGGGCAACCTATCCATTTTATATTGATTGAAGTCTGGAGGTCACACTTTACCAGGGTTATATACATGTATGGTGCATGCATCACTTGAATAAGCCTGTGCACACAAATTGAATTGTGCAGAAGCTTAATATAACATACACCCGTACTTCAAAACAAAATTGTGTATACATATTAATAAGATTATCGCTATAATTTTATAAACCTTCGTGCTGACATGAATGTGGAGTATGACAGAATATTTCTCTCTCAAGGCCATATCCCATTTATGTATGAATTATGTACATTTGATTGTAGCTACAATAATCAAGTAGGGGGTGGGGGGGGGGGGGGGGAACTTAGTAATAAATATAAACAAACTGTAATAAAGAAACAAACAAAGAGCCATTAGATTATTTCCCGTAAACTGAAACCGAAATTTCAGGACAAATATTTAAATTCAAGACTCACAGTAACTATTTCAAAGAGATTTAAGCTCTTTTGCTTTATTTTTGAAATGTAAAAGACAATTAAAACTGTTCTGGCAAAATTACATCATATCAAATAATAAGAAAAAGAGATCCCTTTAACAAAAGAGGTATTTTAGTCTACAGGCCAATAGTAATCCAATATAAATCCCATCTAGAAAGAATGCAAATACATATCTACATGTACATGTTGTTACCTAATCAAAGATGCTGTCAGGAAGATCTACTTTCAGACATCTTAGAAAGGTAATATTTCCCTTGCCTACCGGTATATGATTTCCCCTGAACATGTACTGTACTTCTTCATTATACAACGTCTTTCCTGTCTTTGAGCCTCCAATCATGCTAGGTTTGTTTACAAAGAAATCAAACTCATTTTGCATCTATCATTAGACAGTTAGTTCGTAGGCAGGGCTATACAGGTGTAGTTCTGTATAATTGTATGTTTTTACGTACTGATATTCTTATGGGTAACGAGGACAGATAAATTTTAAAAGTTGTTTTTGTTTTAATTAACTTAGGCTTATTCCAGTGTTCATGTTCATTTGTGTATTGCGAGATCATGTTGGTGTGTTGTAAAATCTGGCACCCTACAACACTTCACAAAGTATGCAAAATAAAACCTGTGCAAAAATAAGGGTTATATACAGTATGTACAGTAGAATTTATTTGTTATACTTTATTCTCCCCTGTAGGGACTTTCCCACTCGACCTGACGAAGACGAGACTTCAAGTGCAGGGCCAGAGGATGGAGGCCAGCTTTCGAGAGCTCAAGTATCGAGGAATGTTCCATGCCCTCAAAAGAATTGCCAAGGAGGAGGGCATCCAGGCTCTATACTCAGGGTAAAGAGAGAGTGAGAGATATGGAGCGAGGGAGGGAGGGGTGGGAAAAGGGAGAGAGAGAGTGGGAAGCGAGAGAGGGTGGAACAGAGAGAGAGAGAGAGAGAGAGAGAGAGGGCGAGAGAGGGTGGAACAGAGAGAGAGAGAGAGAGAGTGGGGAGTGAGGGAGGGGTGGCACAGAGAGAGAGAGGGAGAGAGGGTTAGGAGCGAGAGAGGGTGGAACAGAGACAGAGAGTGGGGAGCGAGGGAGGGTGGAACAGAGAGAGAGAGTGGGAAGCGAGGGAGGGGTGGAACAGAGAGAGAGAGAGAGAGAGAGAGAGAACGAGAGAGTGGGGAGCGAGGGAGGGGTGGAAGGAGAGAGACAGAGAGAGAGAAAAGGATGATGGGGTCAGTAGATGAGGAAGGGGGAAGAGAAAGAGAGAGACAAAAGAAGTGAGAAGCAGGTAGAGATGGCTAAAGGAGGAGAGAGAGAGAGAGAGAATCAGAAAAAAAAGAAGGTAACATTCAGATAACAACATTAACATGGAGTAACCTAAATCCTTTAAATCTATAATTTTTTAATATTTTCAGAATAGTGCAGGATTCCTCACGCTAAATGTATTACAGCACTCAAGCCAATGTAATTGTGTTTTATCTTGCCATAATTATAACCATGTTCTTAAGTTGGTTGACAAATGGGACTTAACAGAACTGCTTCTCATGAGAAAATATTGAATCTGTCACTGTACTCTTTTTTCATTTCACAATTTGATTTAGATTTTTCAGGATCCGTCCTGCCGTCCTGGGGGTAATTAATTTGCTGGCAAATGGGAATTAATCGGTTGACAAATGGGACTTAATAGAACTGCTTCTCATGAGAAAATATTGAATCTGTCACTGTACTCTTGCTTCATTTCAGGATCCGACCTGCCGTCCTGCGACAGGCTGTATATGGCACCATCAAGATAGGCTGCTACCACTCCTTCAAGAGGATCCTGGTGGATAACCCTGAGAACGAGACCCTACCGGTCAACGTGCTGTGCGGGATGACGGCAGGAGTCATAGCGTCGGCCATAGCCAACCCCACTGATGTACTCAAGGTAGGAGTAATATGACACGTAACCCTAGCGACAGTTGCTCTGCAGTTTAGAACTGTGCCTCGTCTTCAGTCAAACCTGTCTATAGCGACCACCCAAGGGAAACAACACAAAACGTGGTCTTTGTAGACAGGTGGTCTTTCAGGTGGTCCTCCACTTGATCGCACATTCACAATCACAATCTCCTATCTCTTAGTATACAGTTACGATTGATTACGAGTTGTGATTGATTCAAATCAAATCAATCGCAACTCTTGTCAGTCATTGTGCATAACAGTGTCTAATAACTGTGAGACTATGTACATGTATATTGACTGTATGATCTACTGCATCCCATAGACTCTGTACTTTAGCTGCTCCAAAAACTGACAGAGCTAGACTTGGCTCAATGATGTATGGAATAGTGTATAAGTGTTGAATTAGAATCTGTGCCTGCAAACTGACTTTTTAGAAGACAGGGCCCAGCCCTAGTCGCATATCAAAGATGGTCGATACTAGTTTGACAATTATAAAATTGGTCTGTACTCTGTAGAAGTAGTTTGGTGCAAACCTATTTTTGCTGACAAGCACTTTGAATACATCTCACTAGTTGAATATGAAACCTCATCTGTAGGTTTACCTAAATCTAAATCAGTGTTTATAGAAATGTTCTTAAGCTCTTGCGACTTCTCCAAACCATGCTTTCATTTCCATCTTGCTTTCCCCAAGGCACTATCCAATCCAACCCTCCACATGAGGCCTGTTTTCATCAGCTCGAGATTGCCAAATATCCCACTATTTGAACTATCCCGATCGCAAATTATCCAGTTAATTTGCGTCTTCATCAGCCCGAAGCTGCAATTAGTGAGATATTTGGTCGAGATAATCATCCCAATTTATCTTGGGCTAGTTGGCAAAATTCCCGCTATTTGTCCGGTGCGACTCCACCAGCCCGAAGACTCGCACAATGTGCGAAATCTTGCACAATGCGCGAAAGCTGAGCAAAATATTTTCAGCTCGAGTTTCAAGTTTCGTGGTCAAGTCTCAAGCTGATGAAGACGCGATTTGAACTTCAGGATTATTTTTCAAATCAGAAATAGCGGGCTATTTGGCAATCTCGAGATGATGAAGACGCGCCTATGGAGGCGGCATTGCAGTGAATTCTCCGGGGTCCTTTTCTCATTCAGAGTTGGTGGCCTTGAATACAAGGGAAAACAATTGTTGGGTTCTTTTCAACCATCTCTAATTTGTGCAGTTTCCGAGAACTTTTTAATCTCTTCAGTCAGTTGTACATTTCAATTCTTAATCAATAATAATAATGGTGGCTTCTTATTATTACCCTGGCTTTAGCAAGGTGGCCATTACAGCACTCTAGCATTTCAAGGAATTAATTCCTGCCAGGCACCCATTTACAACACCTGGGTTTGATTGTGGCAAATGTAGATCAATGTCTTGTCAAAGGACATTCGTGGCGGGAGTCGAACCCTGGACCTTGTGGTCAACTGTCCGGCGACGTATCCATTCGACCACGACAGTAGACAGTATACAAATGATGCATGCCGAATGCCGATGAGTTTATTTTACGATCCATCTGCACTCGAGTTGAGGCTGTATATGATAGATATACAGGTGGATGCTAAAGCAGGTTTATAATTGTATCCCTTATTTGTCTGTTTTTCCCCCATCCAGGTGCGTATGCAGGCCCAGAGTGCAAGCTTTGCCAATGCAGGCGGAATGTTCAATTCTTTTGTCACCATTTATCAAGAGGAAGGCACAAAAGGGCTTTGGAGGGTGAGCTATACAGTCTTATCATTATTACCATTTATAGCAGGAAGCCCCTTAAAAATTATGTTAATGGGCAATCCAACCCTTGTAATAAGTTCATTTGTATGAAAGCAGAAAAATAAGAGAAATTACTGGTATGTTAATGGCAATCCAACCCTTGTAATAAGTTCATTTGTATGAAAGCAGAAAAATTAGAGAAATTATGTTAATAGCAAATCAACCCTTGTAATAAGTTCATTTGTATGAAAGCAGAAAAATAAGAGAAATTACTGGTATGTTAATGGCAATCCAACCCTTGTAATAAGTTCATTTGTATGAAAGCAGAAAAATAAGAGAAATTATGTTAATAGCAAATCAACCCTTGTAATAAGTTCATTTGTATGAAAGCAGAAAAATAAGAGAAACTGAATGGCAAAAGTTTAAAATGAATCGGACCAATAATAAGAGAGTATCTGAAATATGGAATCACTATTGCTCGAATTAGCAATGTTGGCAGCAGATTGTAATGGTAGTAGCGGACAACTTTCCTATTTGTCGTGTACAAAAATACCTTTAGTTTCTGTTTTTCTCCCTTGTGCCTTTTTCCCTGGGGCACTACTCAATAAATATTGTGGATACCGGTGGTATATTATAAGTTTTGTGAAAAGAAAAGACCCTCCGAAGCCATGCTCATTTTGTGTGTTAGAATTACTTCACAGTGACATTACCAATTCAGCCAATTTGAAGTCCCCATACGTATAGTAGTTTTAAAATTTCTTCGACAAGCACTGCTTGTGTATGACTGGTGTTAAATACACTGAATTCAACACATTGTTCATATCTACAAGTTGTTGTGCTATCTGCACAGAGAGTAGCAATATTCACAGGTGTAGCACTACCGGTGTATGACTGGTGTAATGGTGTAAAAAGATACTGACCAGCAGTACATTGTTTATATCTACAGGGTATTATCCCATCTGTGTTTAAGCTACCTCTAATGGAGGTGTAGCACTACCGGTGTATGCCTGGTGTTGAAATACACTAAACTTTGTACATTGTTCATATCTACAGGGTGTTATACCAACCGCTCAAAGAGTAGCGATAGTCGCTGATATAGCACAACCGGTGTATGACTGGTGTTAAAATACACTAAACTTTGTACTTTGTTTATATCTACAGGGTGTTATACCAACTGCACAGAGAGTAGCAATAGTTGCAGGTGTAGCACTACCGGTGTATTACTGGTGTTAAAATACACTAAACTTTGTACATTGTTTATATCTACAGGGTGTTATACCAACTGCACAGAGAGTAGCAATAGTTGCAGGTGTAGCACTACCGGTGTATGACTGGTGTAAAAAGACAGTACTAGACAGGAGGCTGATGGAGGATAACGTCAAACTACACTTCTTGTAAGTACATACACCTGTTACTTGTTATCAAATCAATATTGTAACTGCTCACACCTGTTGATTTTGATCATAACCAGTTTGATGTATGTTTAACAATTTTTGAGAATTAATGGTTCTATTTTTAAAAATAATAGGTAATCTTAATTACTGATGAAAATAGAATGTATTTTATTCAGGTTTACGTTTTTTTCTATAGTTTTGGAAATATTTACCGGTAGTCCGGTACATATAAGATATATATAATTTTCATATCATTGTATGACTAGAATTATAAATATTTGTTTAATGTGTACTATATGTTTGTTTTTTGTTGCTTATTTAACATTCTTATACAAGTGTACTTCAAAAAAAATTCTAGAATGTTAAATATATTAGAAAAAAATTGTGTGGTCTGTGAATCATTTAACTTAAAAACTACAACGTTTGAAAATGTATGTATCTGTGGAAGAAGAACAAATTTAATGCTTGTACTGTATGTTGCTGATCAGTTTGTTTCTCTGCTTCTATGCTTGACAGATCAAGCTTCGCGGCTGGTTTAGCTGGTGCCATTCTATCCAACCCTGTTGATGTGGTGAGAACCAGATTGATGAACCAGCGAAATCTGAGGAAAGGTGTGGCCTCTTCATCAAGCAACTTTGTGTACCAGAATTCAATTGAGTGCTTAATGAAGGTGTGTATGATACTCTACCATTCGAGAAAGATAACAACTCAGTTGTTTTTCAGTTGAGGTTGTCATCTTTGTAATCATTGTAAAGGTTTGTCAGGCTGACCTAAATTCATACCTGCCAACCTTTACAAATAATCCGGAATATTCTGTGTTTTTCTGGATTTCTAGGACCTGAAAATCTGGAATCTTCAAATTTTTTTTTTTTTTTTTTTTTTTTTTTTAAATTTTACTTTATTTTTTATTTTATTTTTTTACTGATATGTTTTTTAAAGGTGCTAAAGCAAAATAAAGCAGTGCCGCGATTTGAGAGTTCACGTATTGTTTGTGTTGAATGGCTGCATGATCGAGCAGCGAATATGTATTCGCTTTTTGGTACAGATTTACCGCGTATTGCCAGTGCTAAAGATTCCTAATTCTTATTTTCAAATATTGGCAGGTATGTAAATTGTTTAATAAGTTCATGATATCACCCCCTTCCCCCTAAAAAAAATAAGGGAAACAAAAATTACCTCTCCTCATCAAAAGGGTATTTTTATAATGCATAGATATTCTTTCCATTATGTAAACTTTAAGTAGGATTCTGCTCTACCAAATTGTTATAACATAAGTGAATCCATATCTTTCACAGCACTTTATTTAATATTTTATAATTTTATCGTTTTATCAGTATATTTCTGTTAATGTATTCTAGGGTGATCCACAAGCAATTTTAACATGCAGTAGCAATATTTTGAACGACATGTTTCAAAACCAGTCATGGGTTATATAAAATATAAGGGAAAATGGAACAATGAGTGTTTGTGAAATATTACCGTAGTCATAATTCTTTTTTGAAAATGCTTAAAATTATGGCTCAGTGGGCATCAAGCAATCCTAGAGATCCTACAAGGGACTTTGCAATCCATGCAGTCGTTAGAGCAGTGGTCTCGTAATCCGGTGACCCGGGTTCGAAACCAAGGTGATGCGCTAGTGCCCTTTGGTAAAGCATTAATCCTCATTACCAGGTCCCTCGGAGAGGACCTAAAGCCGTCAGCTGTCTGGTTGCTTACTTACAAACATTTATGCTTTCTTAGCAGTCAGGTAAAATAACCACCACCATTTATTTACGCTTGTTGTCTTATTATTTTCCAGACTGCAAAATACGAGGGATTCATCGCACTCTACAAGGGCTTTGTACCGACGTGGGTTCGTCTTGGCCCTTGGAACATCATTGTATCCTTTTCAAATGTGACATCTTAAGGCTTACATCTAAAATTATTCAACCAAGGCCCTAATTCAACCAGCCCACCTTTCATTCTTGATTTATGAAAAGCAAAAATCATCAAATTAATATCAAATTTACAGACCTGATAAAAAGCCGATTTAAATCGGTTTCCCGACTTTAAAAAAAAAATTAACCTTTTTTTAAATATTTTTTTTCTTCCGATTTTATCCTGATTTTCCCCATATTTTCTCTATTCTTCCCTATTATTTCCCAATATTTCTTACTCAAAAAGGGGGGAATGTTGTAAGATTTTTCCCCCCGAATCTTGAGGGGAAGATTTTTTTTTAAATTGTTTTATTTACAGTGCTCACTATCACCCCTGAATTTACATCCCCTAGGGGAGATATTTGCACAGTGTGTGATTTTATGTCATTGAAATCATTGCAAGTCATCGGTGAGCCTTGTTTCAGATAAGCAGTGGCAAACAGCCATATTTTTTCGAAATGATAATGTAAGTGTAATACGCTTCACCTTTCTGTTTCTTATAACACAGTTCAATGAATACGTGAAAGACCTTTGCTGTTCACTGTTGCCACTTGATAATGATTTAAACAAATATATATATATATATATATATATATATATGTATTTTTAAAATTCTGGCAGTTTGAATACACTGATATATCTGAACAAGGTTATAGAAAGGAATCATATGATCATAACTGACATTTGAATGCCAGTGTAAGCTATTTTAACCTTGACTCTGCATTTATTCATCAGTTCTTCATGGCATACGAGCAAATGCAACGTCTACCCTTATGATGACTGCCCTTGGAGTGCTCGAGTGATCGCAGCCGTCGACTTCAGTCAAACCTCCTTTATGAAGATGGCCATCGGGGATAATAGTGAGAGCAAATCATGACTTGACTGAAAACAGATTATCCAGATGACCTCATAGTAGCTTGTAACTCGCTTATTTTCTTGTCTAGTGTGATGCAGGGACCTTTGTTATTAGATTGCTTTAAAGCCTGTCTGTACTAGTTTGACCAGGAAGGATTAGATCACCCAGCGTGGTCACTGACAGGTGGTTATCTCATCAACTCGGCTCTCAATTAACATAAGAAAAAGAGGATCATGGGGGACCAACGGGCACCCCTTAGGCATTGTTTGCTATAATATAGAGGGAGCAAGAAGCTACAAGTAGTGCAGTGGGGCTTTAAATGGATGAGCAGATGCGATGAATTATGGATCATGTTTGCCATCGAGCACTAGGAGGATGAAGATGTGACTTTATCAAGAACTCTAGGACGACAGCCAGGGATTGCTTCAGGGGCCGCCATTACTAATATTGGATAGAACATATGGCTTTGTCGTAGTGCATGAAAGAACACTATTTAATATTGTCTAATCAACCTTGATGCAGTAGTCTCATGTTATGGTCAGCTCTCTGTCTTTGCTTACAAACTGAGGCATGTCTGTTGTCCTTTTTTTTTTTTTTTATCGGACATGAATATGCACGTACAGGAGGATTGAAAGCCGTAGGTTAAGATAAACCTTCATTAATTTGGGCCATAATGGCCAGCTTGTGCTGAAGGGTGTAGCAAATCTAAGCATTGGTTATGGTTTGCTTTGGTGTATTGTAACAATAATAATAAAAATAGGTCCATTTATAAAGTGCAGCTACTATATGAAACTCTGCTGCATGCTAACAGTTAGTGCGCTATGATAAACTGTATACTTAAAGAGGCAGCTAGGAGATTAACTCTATTACTTTAGGTTTAAACTTTGAAAGGTGCATTTATTTATTTATTTTGTGTATGTGAACAAAGCCGTGTTACTCTGAATATGCAGAACTCTGATCGGATGCAGTGTTTAGACTTTCCATTGGATATCGTTTGATATAATGTTTTATAACACCCTCTGGAGTGGATCACTTGCATTTTATCCTGCGAATGCCTTGTAAATGCCACATCTCCATTAGATATACATGTACATGTATATATGTACAGCTTGCCAAACTAACAGGCAGATTTTGTCAGGCAGGTTGGATAGAAAACGGGTATGACTAAATAATGTGACATTGCTATGCTCATCTACAAGTTAATGTCAAGACAGTAGAAAATACTTACAGTTACATCAATACAAGAAATACCAGCATTGCAAAGTGATACAAAAGTATCGACATGCAATACCACTGTGCTTTTCTTCATGTATTGTGCTATGTTTTGTTTCATGTTATGAAATACAAGTGCATTTTGCACATGCTGAATTAAATGTATTAACATAAAGCATTAAAAAGAAGTGAGAAAATGTTTTGAAACAAAACCAGAGAGAGAAAAAGTCTATGGTCCATATTTTACTATTAAATTCAATCAAAGGAAAACTGAAATTTCAGACTAATTTCCTGTGTTCAGGTTTAATTTGTTGTAGATTACAGGCCCATGGCTTTGTACATTAGTAGGCCTATACTATTTATTTTAATTGACAGTGGGAAACTAGGAATACTAACCGACTATACTTTTTTATTGGAAGTTATGGAGATATATCAAAAGAATTTCTTAAAGAATCGATGTTGAAAGCCTACTCCTTATGTATATTGACTACGCAATCTGCATATAATAGATAGAAAACAAGTATGAACAATGTGTATGCAACCATTCTTAATATTTGTTAACAAGTGAAGGTATTGTGTTTCAAAGTTGAGCCAATTCCAATTTCACTTTCTAATACTTAGAAAAATAATGAAAGATAAGAATATTAATTTGAAATAGGTACAGGAATCTTTTGATCTATCACATAGAAATGCATAGTATATGCCTAAACAAAATGAGAATATATATTTTTCATCGATGTGAGACTTAAGTTATTTCCTGTAATACGGAATCTTGAGATGACATAAATTATATTTTTTATTCCCTTTTCCATGAGGTCACAACAACTATCCTTTAGATATTTTCTGTGCTGAAATGTTAACCAAGTCACAGAGTTTTGTGTTCAGGTTCACTTTGCTAGTCCTTTGTTATGTATTATGTTTATCTGCAGGGTATATGAAATGACTTACGTTTGGGTATTCTAAATGTCAGACATTTTTGTTTGCAAGTACTAACCTTTTTGAACATTTTGCATGTGTCCATGATTAAGAGTAGAAGTGAAAGCCTGTTCTATCAAGTATTTGCATAACCTTACCTCTTCACTCGCAAAAATTCCACTTCACACTTCATTGTACCTACCATGGCTTCAGTTTCATATGTAAAAAGCTTAAAGGTAATACAAAGTTTTGGGAAATTTGAAAATTAGGTGGAAAGTGATTCTTTACAATTTTGATATATTTGGATGCCCCTGTAGATGTATTATAAGGACAAGAAAAATTAGCCCCTAAAACACTTCTCCTTTCGAGAAAAATTGAATTTCAAAATTTACTGGTGCTCCCAGTAAATTTTGATAAATTTCAAATAGCGCCTACGGCCATACAATGGTAGCTGTGACCATGAAAATATCAGAATATGTACTTGTGATATATAATTTCCAAACGGAAATAGCTAATTGGTCGATTTTAGTCAAGAAACATTGTTTTATAGCTTAATTAATATCTTGACCTTGAGAGGGAGCTATACAACATAAAGCGTTTATTATTTACAATTTCATAACTTTAAACTTGATTTCAACCGCAACAACGATCCCTGAATATTGTAGGATCGCATATGCTTCCAATATGTTCATCTGAACCGAATTCATGACCCCATACTGAAACTTTGTATTACCTTTAATATTTTCTCAGGGGGGTCCAGAGAGAAACAAAAATAGCTGAGGGCAATATACAGCCTGATTCTTTGAGAAAGCTAGAATAGATGAAACAAAAAGCCTACGCTGTCGCTTAATATTGGGAATCTTTGGAATTACTTGTAATGCATTTAAATCCCAAAACACAGCAGTCGGACTTGCAGTGAGTTAGACCAATGGATAATAAGATTATTATTTTTTATTTTTTTTTTATTTTTTTAAAGCATTTGAGTGCCATTGTGTATCATGATGCCATGACGATTGCCTGACAGCAACTGATTTCTGCAACTGGCTCTCTGGGTGTGACTCTGATTGCTTGTCGTAGGAAAATGGAAACCAAGTCATTTTGCAATTATCAATACCTTTCATTAAAGAACTATTAAAGAATGTAATTAATTTGTCTATAACTTCAATTTCAATTAGAAATTCAAAATTCAAAAAAAAAATTGTCAAAAAGGGCATTATCAAATTTAATGATACCTTCACTCATCATAATTATGATTCTGCTTTTCTTTTTAGCAAGAATATTGTTTCACATATTTTCTTTAGGTTCCTTGTTATAAGAGGCATACATTTTTAGAAAACTTGCAGGAGTTTTAGAATGTGTGTGGGTCTAATGACCTTTTTTTCTTTCTTTTTCTAGTGAGTTTTATGAATTATTTTCCAAATGGTTAAAGTCCTTTGGATTGATATGTGTGCATTATGAATGTAGCTATTTATATATTTAAGGTGAAAGCACACTTACCAGACATGCAGGGAAATATACAATCCATAAGAGTTAATCTTTTTCAAGAGAACAAGGTAATGATCAAGATTGCTACTTGTTTTGTTGCATTTTAACCATCTGTGAAGTGCGAGGTTCAATTGTCTATTATTTTACATCAAATGGGTTACAAATTTGCTCAGTGTGTGACAACTGCATGGTTGTTTGCTTGCCTGCTTCAGTTTCATTTGATTTCAAGTACTAGTATATTATTTTGTGCATTCTTTGTTATAAATTTTATGTGGTTTGTCAGTTCTAGAAAGTTTATATATTTGTATGTACAGAAAAATATGTTTTTATTAATATTAGAAATTATCCCTTACTTTTAATAGTGATGTGATCATTATTGGTTTTAATTTTTCTTTTATATATATGTTACTGGAAAATTGTTTGGGATGTTTGGGTATTTAACAAATAAACTATATCTCCTTTTCCCTCCCCCGTCCCCCGCCCCCCCCCCCCTCTCTTTCTCTCTCTCTCTCTCTCTCCCATTCTCTATTTATATCTCTGTTTTCTCAATTTTACTCTCTTCTTTGTTTTGCAATTACTCTTAACCTGCTCTGCCTCAGTTCTCCCCAAACTATTATAACTGAATATTTTATGCAATTATGAAATGCACTTTTGTGTGTTTTATCTTTCTTTACTCTTTTGAATAAACATTTTATCACAAGGATGTGGCTTTTCCCTTTTATTTTTATTTTTGTCAAAGGAGTATCCTCGTCAGGAATAGCTTCTGTTGCGTTTGATTTTTTATTTCAGATTTTAGAAAGGGCAAATTTTCCACCTTATTGGCTTGAAAACTTGCCTTTGGGGGCTTGCCGACTTGATTTCATGATTTATCAATATAATTAACATTGATAAAAAGCAGGGGGGGGGGGGGTAATATCTAAAGTCCTCTGGTAGGACATAGAGATGTTATATCATCATGAGATATGGATTACACAACAGTGAAAAAAATACACAGGGGGGGGGGGGGGGGGGGCTTGGGGCGAATTAGCCCCAGAATGTCATAAAAGAGCCCAACAAAATTTGCATAGAGTTCAATGCAAAACAAATTAAAAGAGTGTTATTTTCATGCAAGCAAGGTTAAAAGTAGCCCCCGAATTTTTTAAAAATAATTTTCCCTGTAGCACAAGAACAGTATATTATTATTCGCCCAGTAAATAAATATGGTAATCAACAAAAGAAAACAAAGAATTTTATATCACTTTTTAAAGTTTTGACCTAGTAGAGATGGGCCTTCATCTCGAGAAAATTAAAAAACGGCAGTAATTATGATTGAGGAAGTTGTAGGGCTGTCTGAAAGGTAAAGAGAGAGAGAGAAGAGACTGAGGTGAATATACCTTGAAGGCCACACCTCGCCATATCGTGGTGATGAAGATCCAGTGTGGTGTGGTAGGGTTAAGGAGGTCCCTAATTGGGACACATTTACAAACCCAGGTTGGATATTTGTCGTTTAAAGCCGAGAGGAAGAAAGCCAGATAGCAACACATTCTCCACTTTCAAGTGAGGCTAGTTTGGATTATAAAGGAAGGGAAATGGGGGGGGGGGGGGTACAGAGAGAGGTGTGTGTGTGTGTGTGTGTTTTTTTTTGGGGGGAGAGGTAGTTCACAGAGGAGGAGGAAGAATTTGCTGGGAGAATTTGTCTTTTAATTGAGGCCCTGAATGGTGTTGACTCTTCTGTGTTTTTTTACACAGACATCCTTTCAAAGTCTGTCTCCAAGGCAAGCAGACAAATGTTATTATGAAAATAGGCCTAATGCAGAATTTAATGGAGTTGTATTAAATCAAGAATATGTTATAATAACAATGAAAACTCGGAAAATGGCAAATCAATGAGAATTACGAAATGGTCTACCACTGCCTGAAAAGGATGGCTATACTAGAGAGAAAGAAATAAATTATAGAGAAGGAGAAAATGGGGAAAGAAAAATAATTTAATGATGTTTCAAAGCTTCCTTTGCGCGTGAGGGGGGAAACTTAAAAATAACTTAGTTCCTGGCCCCGGGGTTAAATTTGTAGACTTTGGGACATTGACATTAATATATTTTCGGTAATTGGTGGCTAGTTTTGTCGGTAATGGCCTCTACACCCCCCCCCCCCCCACTGAGGTCTAGTGACGCCCCTGATAACAACACAATTCATACACTCGAGATTATATTTGCAAGTACTATACTGGCAAAGTACTTTGTGCATTGTGCAGCAACGAAGAAGCATATACGACATCTTGCGAGGTGACATATCACTTTTCTCTAACTTCTAACCAATCAGAACGCCTCGTTTTTTCCAGGAAGTGCCGGTGGACATTAATGCGCCAAACGTGGTTCTTAAATTGCAAACGATCACTACTCTTGGAGGGGGTAGGAGAAAGCAATTTCACGTCATATTACTCCAGAAAGTGCCTGAAAATGCGCCTAATGTGGTTCTAAAATTGCAAATGCTTCCTACTGTATGGGAGGGGATTCTGATTCCCACCCCCCCCCCCCGCTTATTAAGCGGCTGGCTGAGTCGTTGCGATTTTTTTTTGGACCCATAATTTCAAATTTGGCCCCCCCCCCCCTAAGAAATCCTGGATCCGCGCCTGGAATAGCCAGCCCGTGTCATTGACCCGTGTTATAATGAACCA
The DNA here is from genome assembly GCA_035222895.1 of Strongylocentrotus droebachiensis. NCBI lineage: Eukaryota > Metazoa > Echinodermata > Echinoidea > Camarodonta > Strongylocentrotidae > Strongylocentrotus > Strongylocentrotus droebachiensis. The sequence goes on from JAVYIG010003104.1 coordinate 195,919, forward strand.
GAATTATTTGAGATTCGTTGGTACGGTCATACAATGAACTGTAAAATCATAATACATGTTCAATAACATCATAATAATGGTGAACTCGATTATGTGCCTCATATGACGCGTTTAAGCGTTTCAGACCAAGGCTTGCTTGGGGAGAATTATGAGTTTAAAGGGAAATATATGGTTGATTTGTAATTCGATGTTTTAAAGTTCATTTGACGCTGCAAATAATAATGATAACATTAGTAATGATAATAATAATAATAATAATAATAGTAGTAATAATAATGATAATAGTAATAATAATAATAATAATAATAATAATAATAATAATAGTAGTAATAATAACAATAATAATAATAATAATAATAATAATAATAATAATAATAATAATAATAATAATGATAATAGTAATACTAATAATAATAATAATAATAATAGTAATAATAATAATAATAATAATAACCTTATTGATAATACAAATAATAATGATAATAATGATGATAAAATAATATCAATGATAACAGTAATATAATTAATACAAAACATTTTTAGTAAAGCGCCTTTTATGATACAAATTAGAGTATATAAAGTATATATCATTCAGATTTGGAACAAAGAAGTTTTTATTTTATTTCTTCCTCGTTCCGAATGGTTTTTAACTATGGAACATATGTTTAAGCACAAATAAAGGAGTTGGTTTCAAGGTTTTGAAGGGTGAAAGTTATCCTGAGAGATGGAGTCGGGGGTCATCACTTATATTAATTATTCGGTGGAATGTGGTAAGAGCGATCGATCGTAGGGCGGATGAATTACAACAACAAGAACAAATTGTCGATTCCAATCCCTGTTGCACGGGATAATTTGTTCATGTTTTTTAATTGTATTATGCTCATTTCGGCTTTAAATGGTGAGGGGGAGGTACAGTGGCGGATGCCCCCCCCCCCGGGGGGGGGGGGGGAATGTGTAAAAACACGTTAATTTTACCTTTTTTTGAAGATGGGCCCATATGGGAGAAACTAAACACAAATAAAAATGGGACCCCTCCCCTGCCGCCGGCTGGATCCACCCCTGGGGAGGTAAGAGCCAGTTGTAACCCTTATTCAATTCGCCTGTTATAATTAGTACTCCAACTCCATGTTCGAAAACATACTGCTTTTGCAATCTACAATATTTACACACCTAGCGTTCCATAATTGACGAGATGCGCTCAAAATCTGAACGAAATGGCTGTCAATTTTAGGATTGGAGAGTGTTTTACGACGTATAAAGACCTGGAAGAAAAGATCAAAAGATTTGTTAGGAGCTCATGGTCTCCACTTTACATCAGAGAATCAAGAAAGATCACATGTACTCGTCGGGCTCCTAATAAAGTCGTGAACGAGAGCCTGGTTTACGGCGATTTGAGGGTAAGTTCATGGGCACCGCACGTTGATGGATGCCCCTATCTCTAAAATGTATGTTGAGAACATACATGTACTGTAGCTGTACCGGGTATATGTACATCATGTACTGGTACGTACATAGTCTAGTTCTGGACCCTATATAGATTTTTGTAATTCGCCGACTATAAACGTTAAGACGATTGATGGCGCGATCCTTATTTGCTGCGATATCCCCGAGAACCGCGCGAGATAGGGTCCAGTCAAATTGCTACAAGCTGACGTCATTTAACGACTTTCCCTGAGATTTTTCAGGGAAAGCCATTAAATAAGCCGCGCCCCCTAGCCAAAGTAATAGTCTTTGCCTTGCAGCATTTTGAAGTAGTATTGGGGAAATCTGGTTTGATCTAGTGATAAAATGATTTTATATTCCTTAAAAAAAGTGCTATGTTGCATCAGAATTAATCTTAAAAATTAAAATTAGATGTATAATGACCATTAAAACTTTCTCTTTTAACATTATTTCCTCTAAAGATACAATAAGGTCTGAAAATATAAACTACTGTGTTATATACATGCATAGTGTCTTATAAGTCCATGGTGCACACGCTACAGGGCTAGCTACACGTACTCAATAGCGGCATTGCATATCCAACTTCCAAGTTTTCGAACCGTTTGGTGATTACGATTGCAGTGACATGTACCTACAGTAATGTACATATATTTCAAACGGCAAATTCATAATTTTATGTCCAATTTTGACACTATTTCGGGTTGGTGTACTTAGTGCACCTGTTTTATCATAACCAGTATTATATAAGTACTATAATTATGAAGGGAAACATAAATGTAGGTTAATGATGGGTCATGTAAGGTCAACTTTTAATCAGCACTTCTCCCTTTTTAATTTCCTTTTTTTTCCCTTCTCCTTGTCTTCTCCCGGCATCTATAGTGTTTCTAGTTCCGCCTCTCTGTCTTCCGGCCCCCTTCTATTCTTGCATATGTCTCCTTCCCCTTTTATTCCCCTTTCTCCCACTTCCCCTTCACCTCCTTCCTTTATATCGAGTATGCAGTTCACATTTTTTACATGCGAAATTTCCTGGAAACTTATGAAAAAAGGCACTTCGAATTTTGATATATGGGTTATAACGTTTTTGAATAGAATGCAATTTGGGGAAGAAAAAAAATCACCCCAAAATCATGTTCTTTTGCTTAAAATTGCGTTGTTAATTAATTTCAATTCCGTTGGGATTGGTATAAAAATGTAGGTAATTTGATCTACTTTAATATGACACGAAACTCATGGTGGTTCAAGGTTCCCTTGAAATATTATTAACAAAATACGATTTTTCGTCAAAAGGGCCAATAAAAAAATTAAAAATCTGAAATATTGTGTGATATGATAAAATCTTTCTAATAAATAACCTGTGCTTAGTTTGATAGTGGCAGGCATCTCAAAAACTAAGCATGGACCTATATAAGCATGATATTTGACTTTGACCCTCTGTATTTTAAGGTACCAAAACTATATCAGCGTGTTGAAGGTCTAGTCTATCGTCATAAACGCATGCTGATAATTTCACCAAAAAAAAAATATTGATATGATATCTAAACAAAATATATTTAAAATGACAACAATAATGCACAATAATTATTTAAAGTTATATATTTTCCAGTATTTATCAATTTCCAGTGCACGTCTTTAAAAATGACGCTTATAGCTTTGTAATAGGGTCTTGCAAATAGACAACGTTGAATCATGCCGAACGCTAAATGAAAGCGTTTCGTGCAGCGAAGTATAGTTAGCTAGGAATCTGTGCATAAGGCAGGGGAGTTCGAAATGTCACATAGCACACAGCAGTATGTGTATGAATATGCTATTGGGCGCTATCACTCAATTACGTAATAAGGCTTGATCTTTTGACCCTGTCGCAAGGTCGCTAGATTTTTGTCTGGCATCGCGAGCGAAGTTTGATTGACGGCGACTTCATGAATATTTATGAATCACTTGTGTGTGAACTTTTGACCCTTGACGTCAGCTTGTAGCAATTTGACTGGACCCTATCTCGCGCGGTTCTCGGGGATATCGCAGCAAGGATCGCGCCATCAATCGTCTTAACGTTTATAGTCGGCGAATTACAAAAATCTATATAGGGTCCAAATCTCGCGCGGTTCTCGGGGATATCGCAGCAAATAAGGATCGCGCCATCAATCGTCTTAACGTTTATAGTCGGCGAATTACAAAAATCTATATAGGGTCCAAATCTCGCGCGGTTCTCGGGGATATCGCAGCAAATAAGGATCGCGCCATCAATCGTCTTAACGTTTATAGTCGGCGAATTACAAAAATCTATATAGGGTCCAGAACTAGACTAGTACGTACACGACGACCCACGTACATGTACATGTACATGTAGCGCACCGCGCTGCATTGTATTTCGCAGTGACAGGTGCATGTATATTAGACCGACCGGGAGCGGAGTGAGTACGTGTGCACATACAATGTGATTTATAATCTAGAATTCTAGATGATAAATTGATAATGTACTCAGTAGTCTACTGAAGTGCATACCATTCATAACTGACAAACTGATAACCCATGTCTATCTAATTCAGTACTCAGTAGGTCTAACTATCTAGATCTAGACCCTAAATTGAATAAAATTGCTTTTTAATTTTATTTTCATAATTTTGAGTCTGTTAATTTTTGATACTGTCTGACTACCATGTTTCCCACACATAGCTACATTACCACCCTGGCTGTGTATTACAAGCTGTGCTATTGATTCTCAACATTTCAAACACTACTGTACGAAACTCAATGATTTCACTCAAAATCGGTACTTGCATGAGTCTAAGTTGAGTGACAATTGATGACACCTAAATTGCAGGTGTGGTTTCTTTTTTCCCCAACCTGAGCAAGTACATCGACCCCTCCCTTTAAAAAAAAGGAAAAGTAGGCCTTTTCAGAAGTTCTTTAATCTTACTTCATTGTCTTACTATTATTGTTCTTGTTATCAATATTATAAGTTAATTTGTCCACAATCTAATGTTTCAACAAGTCATCTTCTAATTTGACAATTCATCATCCTCCTTTCTAGCTTAATTATCTCCTTTCACAATTGTCCTGTGCCAGCAAGCTTGCTCGCTTTCTGTATTTCAAATTACAAGTAACATCTAGATAGATAGATAGATAGAAATGGTTTTTATTAAAAAGATCATCGCAGCCAATGGCTGAATTGCAATCCATTTCACAAGGTTTTATACAATACAATTGCAATTCAAATTGAAATAACACAAAATATGACATAAATCAATAATCAAACATAGACCTATAGACATTTCATAAAAATTCATTGATCAGCTAGATTCAAATTTTTGTTAAAAAAAGAAAGAGATAGGGAGAGGTGTAGGAGAAGGAGAGTTGGAGTGATGACAAAGAGAGAGAAGGAGAGAAAGAAAGAAAAGAAAGAGAGAGAAGGGGGACGAGAGAGAGAGAGACGGAAAGAGAGGGAGAGAGAGTTGAAGAGAGGAATTAAGAGACAGAAAAAGGGTACCTTATCATTACAGATGAGGGGAGATGGCAAGAAATATTCAGTAATGCAGAAAATTGAGATAAAAAAACTATCAAAATACATTCACATAGTTCAATCATGGACTGTGAAATTCTAAAAATACAATTAATATTGGTATTACATTTTATTCAGAAGATTTATAAAGTAAGGAAGAGAGCTGCACTGGAAGCGTTTCGTTTTACATTGGTATTGTTTAAACTTTGATTGAGATCTTAGAGAATAATATTGAGATTGAGATCTTAGAGAATAATATCAGGCAGGAAGCTATATGTCTTGCTGTTATTGCCTATTAAATTGCCAGGTAGTATCATTAATACATATACTGTACATGTAGTCAGGGGGGGGGGGGGGGGGGGGTTCACCCCCCTCAATTTTTTTTTTTTTAAAGGAAAAAAGTGAAAAAGTGACCTAGCTTTCCCCCCCTACTGAACGAAATATCGGTCGGCATAATATTTTAATTTCTGGGACCCAAAAAACAACATATTACCCCCCCCCCCTTGAAATTTGTCATAAAAAGCTGGACCTCCCCCCCCCCCCAAAAAAAAAAAAAGTGCTCTGGATCCTTTTTTTTTTACACAAGGGCACGGCGGTCGGTGGAAACCCCATCCCCTTTCTTTTTTTAGTGCTCACTATCACCCCTGGTTTTATCTCTTAGTATTGCTGCATTCATGGAGGACGAAGTGGAGATGCCCAAAACCGCAAAAGGTAAGCTTGTTTACATGGCTTATTAGTGTTTTACTGGTTAGTGGATGTTATTTTTACCTGACTGCTAAGAAAGCATAAATGCTTGTTAGTAAACAACGGCTTTAGGTCCTCTCCGAGGGACCTAGTAATGAGAATTAATGCCTTACCAAAGGGCACTAGCGCATAGACTTGGTTTTGAACCCGGGTCACCGGATTACGAGACCACTCGTCTACCAACTGAGCTATCGTGCCTCCTATTAGGATTTTACTTCGGGAATATTCTTTTCGTGATTTTACATGAATTTAGTTATTAGTCCTCTCCATGATTGTTTATGTTCTTCAGTAAAAAAATACCTGTAAAAAGATTGCCAGAAGGAGAATGCAGTATGAATTGAATGCCAGGGACAAAATTAATATTTATTTTTCGGGGGCTACTTTTCACCCTTGCCTGCATGAAAATAACATTCTAAAATTTGTTTTGCATTGAACTCTATGCAAATTTAAGGGGGCTCTTCTCTGATTTTCGGGGACGCTTTTGGGCATTTTGGAGGCTATTTCGCCCTGAGCCCCCCCCCCCCATGAATTTTTTTGCACTGTTGAATGCCCTCTACCCTCCTATTTGTTTTCTCAATGTGTTATTATTTGGCAACAAGCACATATGATTTCAATTTTGATTATTGTTTATATTTCCTGTAAATAAAAAGGAGGATCGTCGATAGAAGAGGGCTTATGTTTAGGGCACCTCCTCCAGAGGTTTTCAAAATTGATTTGATAAGTAGCTATAAAAATTGACAATACATGTACATGCTGATTGGAATTTAGCAAGTCTCCAACATTTTCTAAAAGGTCTTATAAAAGGCTGCTATCGACTCAAGCATTCTTGCTTATGATAGTTGGCCTCTGCATTTATCTTGATTATTTTTACTTACCTGCATTTTTATTTGTGTGTATTTAAGTTGTCACTCATTATGTAAATCAATTATATTATATACTATTATTGTTATTTGAATGTTTTATATTTGATTTATCAATAAATGCACAAGCATCTGCTAAAAAAAAAAAATTGATTTGCTTTGTTTTATTTTCAGCACCCATCAAATGGCATGTCCATTCATGATGACCCTCCGAGCCGATGCAGATGGCCGTTACCTCAGGGTCACCAAAGCCATTCTGGAGCACAATCACCCAGTGTCCAAGGTTAGTCAAAAAAGCGAGGTAGAACATCAAGGTCAGTCATGGGGGAGGACAAAAATGTAGCATCTTAATAATATTTATGATAATGCTGTTTGGCCGCAGCAATCAAGACATTTAAAAACATACAAATATACAAATGAAATTTAAAAAGCAAATTAACATTCACATTTCATAAATTGTGACAAGAAACAACAAATACTTTAAATAAGTTACAAGCTGGTCTTCCTCAGGGCTCTGTTTGCATGTGTGCATGGCTCAGATCAAGGGTACACTTACAAAAATGTAGATTGAACACTGGGAAATTGTTCAATTATCCAAAACCATGAGACCCAGACACAAATTAGCATTTTTATATTAAAAAGTACCATTGGGGGAAGCTCCAAACAAGTTTTCAGCTTCATTGAGTTCAAATTAAAGATTTTAGAGCAATTTTATGATGAAAAAAGGCCTATTTTCAGCACTTTTAACGTTACATTCAAAACATGCACTAATTGGATACCATATTTTTACTAATGGGATGCAAAACTTGTGATTTTTTTAAATCTTGATGTAGAATCTATGTAATAATTAACATTTCTGTTGAGTTAATTCCTATTATTTTACTTTCTTATTCCATTTACACGTGATACAATTTTTGTGATATGTTCATAACTGTGGTGTCCTGCAAATTTCAAATCTTACTAACTGAAGAATGGTGTATAAATAATTGATTTATTTACAAGCTTGCAATGTTATAATGTTTAGTTTCACTTTATCTTTGATTTCTAATCAGATCATTTCATTATGGGTCATGGTTTTAAAAATATTCAGATTTCTGAAAATGGAAAATGTTTGGTGTCCTGCAGTTATGAACATATCATGCAACAGAATCTATACAAAAACTTATTGTATTCTTTCAAAATGATAATGCAATGGTGTATATAGGTGAATGAAGAGCACTGATAACATTGGATTCCCCATTTTAACTTGTATGTGTGATTTAATCAACAATGAATGGACACCGAGTTATGTACGTGACGAGTTATGTACGTACACCATGTTTTTTTTTCTTCAATAAGACCCCCTATATTTAGTTATTTGTTATTGTAGGTAGTAAACAATGTATAAGACATACACACGTCTGATTTGGTGAGAAGAATATTACAAAATATTGCAGTTTGAGCTTTTTCATGTCATGTACATAACTAAGACACCGTTATGAAAAGACACCGAGTTATGTACGTTACTGCCAATCACAATTTGAAATAAATTATCATAAATGAATCGATTTATTTCTGTCAGCATGAATTGCACCCTTCTGCATTTTCATTTAAACAAACATTTATTGAATTTAAGGAACAAGAAGTTATAATTTGAATGTAAAACTACTTACTTTTGGTGTCCACAGTTATGTACGATTAAGTACAGAAATCTTACATTTCAGTCCTGAAATAGTAGTTTACAAACTATTTACACATTGCAAATTATGTTTCATTCAGGAAACACATCATTCCTTCAATTGAAGTCGATATTAGACTAATGCAAAACCATATCTGACAATAAGGCAAAGAGAAAGCATCTAGAGAATAAGATGTACTGTACATAACTCGGTGTCCATATTTGTTTTGGCCAAATTCTAATAACTAAATTGAAAAAAGTTGATATGGCAATGGTTTTAAGTTTTGTTTAGGGTATGTTTTAACATCTCATGTACTTTGTTGAGAAAAATTAAAATTATAAGAGAAATATCAGCATGAAGTGGACACCGAGTTATGTACGTAACATTTTTGATGATGTGATATTTGGCTACTGATTGCCGCTTAACGGCAATTTGTTAAGGTCTGATTTTTTAGCTATGTGTTGCATAATGTTTGCAGATTACAAAAATAATGTTGCCACAGTCTATAATTGACTTTTAAAATTCACCTCATATGTAACACTTTTGTGCCCTTGATCAGAGCCCTGCACATATACTTAAAAGTGACCTATACTAGGTAAAAAATAAATGGAACCAAGTATAAATATTAGAATAAAAAAACAACAACAACAAATAGATTATCAGGGACGATTTGAGAGTAATTAAAACATAGAAAACAAAATTCAACATGAATTATCAAGTTTTGTTGATTAAAAAACCAAGATACTAAAATGTATATATTTAATGGTTACATTAAATGGCACAGGCCATGTAACTTCTAAAAACTATTAAAGAGAAGGTTGAGTTCTGGGAAGAGGTAAAAAATAATTTGTGAGCGTTATCATTGCTATTATGCAAGGGTGGAAAAACATCAGATTAAACATGTTCCCTGAAAAGCATGGCTCTTCAAATGCCTTCATATTCTAAATATGACATGAAACATCGTAAAAATCCGGGTTGGATTTTTTCGCCAGGTGTTCGTGTAGTCCTATATACATCATTCTGTGTACAGTGCTTGTAACTTTGCCAAGATTTGGCCAAATTTCTTATCATTTTGATGATTCCAGAACCTTGCAATACACACAAATACTTATATACTAGATGATCAACCTTTTCTGATAGATTCCACACTGTTTCTTTCACAATGCAATCACATGACCAGAACTGAACTCTATCTTTAAATATTTAAAAAATTGTTAAGTTTTTCTTTCTTCCTGCATGTCTTTCATACCCTAGGAGATATATGACCAGTTACCTCGCAGGTTTCGCATCAGATTTGATCCAGAGGCTCATCCTACACCTGCCTCAAGACATAAGGTTCGCTCAAAATTATTTTAATTTTTAATTATTTTGTTCATTCATTCAAAGCTTAGAGCAAGTCCACTATGCCCTGTTAGAGCTCGACACTGACAGGCGACCATCATGTATGTCTGGACCCCAACCAAAAGAGTTACTGTTGAGCACTCATTTTAAGTTTCAGATTTTGCACTGTATTTCAGATAATTTTCTGTATTAAACTATTCCACACATAACAGTTTGCAAATTTTTACACCTATCAGGATTTGCCTATTTTATTTTGAAAAAAAAAGTTTAGTTATGTGAAGTCATACATCTAGAGAATTAGCTCTTCAATCAATCATTCCTAAATCTCTTCATCTGATTTCTGTTGAAGCTAAAAACAGAGGATGGTTTTGTGATCTTACTCCGTAATTCTTGTTTGAGAATATAAACGATAATACGATATACCGGTACTCTTCCCTCTAATTATTCATAAAATAATGATCAAACTTTGAACGTAAGTTCTCGTTTAATCTTTCTATTACGGCTGATTTTCATTTTTTCATTTTTTGCTTTTTCTTTTGTCCCCTCCACAAAATGTTGTTTTAGACAAAGAAGAAGCTGAGCAGGCACCCTTACTCAATGAAACGAGAAGAGGTTGTCAAAGCAGAACAGTCAATCTCACCAAAACCAGAAAACAACAATCTTGCAGGTAATGGCATTCATTTTTTATCTTCTTCAAGTTTGGGACTTAATAATAATAATAATAATAATAATAATAGGCAATTGTATAGCGCCGTCTATCTAGACAATGCTATTCCGAGGGGCACAAGATAAATATAAAGTATAAGAAAGTTTGGACGAGAAAGTTCGGATGAGTGTCATAGTGCCAAGTACAGGTATTGTTAAAAAAGATAAGATTTCAGTTTGGATTTAAAGGTCTCTAAGGAAGTTATAATCCTCAAATTAAATGGTAAATTATTCCAAAGACCAGGTGCTGCAGATGAAAAAGCCCGTTCACCACAGGCTACTCTTTCTTTGGGGTCTTAAAATTTAATGACTTAATGATGATTTCTACTTTGGCTCATAGTAAAGGGTACCAATAACCTACAAGATCATTTGTGAACAGCTAGAATGGATAATGGAGGTGTCGTGGTATTGTGGTTCATTCTCTTGAAACCATTACGAATTGCTCAAAGAAAGGAAGAAAAGCCTCTCTTTGTCCATAAATATTAGACATTGTTTCAGAATTAATGTGATTTGAAACTTACAACAACAAAAATACACAGGGGCTCAGGGCGAATTTGCCCCCGAAATGCCCAAAAGAGCCCCCGAAAAATAAATATTAATTTTTTCCTTGATTTTTACATATGCTGTCTATCTTTTATCCTGCAGCTAACTCCATTCACATGAACAATCACGGACTACCCAACCACGTCGTCCTAGACACCATCTCCGAAGCACCGCGTTTCCAGGTTCCCGCATCATCGACCGAATGCCACAACTCGTGGAGCGATGACCTCGAGGGGATGCTTCCCCGAAGAAACGACGGTCCAGCATTTCAAACGAGGACTTACACGACACCCTCGTGTCTCAAGCGCAGAGGCAAGTCGAGCGCGAGAAGGACTCGGGCGAAGTCCGTGGGGCGCTGCTCTCGTACCTCCGGAGGCACAATGAGCAGGACGAGGAGGACAGATTTTTCTTGAGCATGGCTGCCGTCGTCAGGACACTGCCGACGGATGTCCGAGCAACTCTGAAGTTTCGCATCCACCACATGATATTCGATGCGCAGATGGATAACATGTCACAGACCTCATAGCAGCTACTAGGAAGCAATAGGGATTAGTGTTGTACCCATCACTGGAAGGTTTGTTTTCAAATGTGGTATCAACTTGCAGATATCACTACATGGATATTACTGGAGGTTTGTTGTACAACTCATTTTGTTCAGAGATTTTCTTTCTTCTTTTACACAAAATTCTTCCTTCTTTTGTTCATTTTGTTTATTTTATTTTACCTATTGTCATTAGGCCATGGCAAAGATGGGAATATTTATCAGTCTTCATTTAGTTGCTGTGAATTGCCAAATTAGACCTTTAATTAGAAGATATTTAATTTGAAGTTATGTACATTATATTTTTCTTACTTCCAGTTTGTTAATAAAATTGTCTTGAGCAAATATCTTTATGAAACATGTTCAATGATGTGCAGAGTGGTTAATTTATTTGCAATAGTATGACTATGTAATGTATTGTATTGTGCAATACCACACATAAATAAAGTCAGGAGAACAAAATATAAATATTTTGATTGTTTTAAGATAATCAGTTACTAATAAGACCAAGTAATATCTATTGGAAAATAAAATTCGTCATTTATTTTGGATTTCAGAGGAGTTGTCGGCTATTTGTAACCTGGGTACTAGCCTAGAAAGGATTGTCTGTATAAAGTCAGTTTCAAACTGTCGTTTTTTTTTTTTTTTTTGGGGGGGGGGGGAATGGATGCCATATTTTGGAGAGATTTTCATTTTTTGATCTAGAATTAACTGGTATCTCTTAGAAAATAACATTCTAAGCCCTGGAAAGATCATGGAATTCATATTTTACAAATATTTGCATTTTCCTCAGATGATAATATCCAAGGCCTTCTACCTCCTCAAATACTTATTCTTGTGATGCATAACACTGCCATGTTTCATTTAACCCATTCAATATGAGAACTTTAAAAAGGCTTTCAATCATCTCTTCTTCTTCAAATTGGTAATTTTCCTTTTTAAAAGTCTTTTTTATGTTGTCATAAAATGTGTTATATGAAGAAAAAAACACACGGACATAAATATTATATTGTATGAAAATAGCTGAATTATGTGATAAAAAAAACAACTGATTTTCAACTTGTATGTTGCCAATTTGATGATGATCGTGTTTTGAATTTAAAAACAAAATCCTGGTATCGATCAATAAATATATTTTGATGCATTAGAAATAGGTATAGATTATATACCGGTAGCAATATGTGCTATTTCTGCCTTGAAAGGGTTGATTATTGAATCATTAAACTACTGGTTCTTGGTAGTTAATATCCTTGAGGCTAGTTCAGATGTATATATAACGCTGCAAAACCACAGGTCTTGTTTATGATGACATAAAGTGTTCTACACGTTTACCACACTACATCTGCACGAGCCTTTAAAGAGAAGGTTGAGTTCTGGGAAGAGGTGAAAAATAATTTATGAGCGTTATTATTGTTATTATGCAAGGGTGGAAGAAGATCAGATAAAACATTTTCCCTAAAAAGCATTGCTCTTCAAATGCCTTCATATTCTAAATATGGCATGTAACATCGTAAAAACCGGGACGGATTTTTACGCCACGTGTTCGTGTAGTCCCATATACATCCTTCTGTGTACAGTGCTTGTAACTTTACCAAGACTTAGCCAATTCAAATTTCTTATCATTTTGATGATTCCAGAACCTTGCAATACACACAAATACTTCTATGCTACATGATCAACCTTTCTGATTGATTTCACACCGTTTCTTTCACAATGCAATCGCATGACCAGAACTCAACTTTATTTTTAATGTATTGTTCATTTGCAAACATCATTTATCGTTTTAGATAGAGGTGATGTGCTGTATTAAGAGACTAAGTCAATGTATAGTTTATTCATCTTTTGGTCTAGGAATAAGTCCAAGGACCTGGACCTAGACAACGTCTAGTCTCAAAATCTTTGTCTTGAATTTGAGGTTTAGGCTTCATGATTGTGTGTAAATAGCAATTTGCAGCTGTTGTTGTACAGAGAACACTGCAGAAAACGGTGTTAATTTATATTGTTTTTGCTCTGTATATTGTATGTTGTCTCTGTCTGTGGAAGGTCAATTTCTCTGTTTTCCATTTGAATTACCATATTTGTTTGTATTTGATTTGCTTTAATAATGTTTAAATCAAGATTGAAGCTTAAAGCTTTATATATTTTCAGTGTCCAGGCTAGACATACATGAAAAGCACTGACATGTAATGTTCATATATAGTATTTAAAATAGGTAAATGAATAGATCAAAATACTTCTCCAAAATCATGGTTAGAGGAAAAGAATTTCATAGTTGATGGATCTAAAATAAATTTTAAGAGAAAGCTGATTAGTGCATTAACAGAAAACACATGTCCATAAATGTCTACTAATAGAACATAGTACAGTGTAGTTTTGATAAAGCGCTTAGAGATGTAGTCTGTATTAAAAGTTGTGTATATCTAGATTTTTATTGATCATAGAGATCTATTTTTTGTTACCTCCCCCCTCACTTTCTTTCTCTTTCTCTCTCTTTCTCTTTGTTTCTCTCTTTTCCCCTCTCTCTCCCCGTCTTTGTACCTGCATCCTTTTTTACTTCCACTGACATTGCCACCCCCTCCTCTCTTCTCTACGTGCATTATATCGTTGTGTAAATATACAAGTATTATGGTTTGCAAGAACAATCGATTTGTAATTCACTGCCAATTTGTAGAGAGTAAAAACTTGATATTCACAGGAATACTTTTTCTGGCCCTTGTAAACCCAAGTATACTATTAAGCCTCGTTCAGATATCACATGGAAAAACTGACTATTTTTAATGATGACGTAAATAATAATGATAATAAGAATTTGTTCTTTTATAGCGCATTTCATGTCTGTTGACAAAAATGAAGAGAGTAAACAGAAGCATATATATATAAAACAATGAAGTAAAATGTAATACGCTCCAAATTTCTGTATCTCATAACACAGAGCTCAGTGTACCGGTATATGCACAGGACCATTGTTGCATGCAGTTGCCATTAAACAAAAATATGGTAGTTCTTGGGAAACCTTCTGTCAGCAGGACAAGATCGATGTCATGTGTTTGTAGAAGAAGAAGTAGCTTGTTTCGTTTGATATTGAAAATACAATCATTCCAAATCAAGGTTTTAGTGGATTTTGGTTTCCCCATATAGGATAAAAAAAGGAGTTAAAAAAAAATAAATAAAAGTAATCAAATCTATATTTTCTTAATAATTAGGCTTAATACATGGACCGCCTATGGCAGTGAGAGAATTTAGTTGTTATTGGGTTAAGCGATTTAAAGGTCAAATGTTAAACATTTATTATTGTATCTTACTGCTTTACAAGAGTAAAATTATCGCTGATGTTGATTATCAATATCAAGCCAGAGTTCATCTAAATTTAGCTTTAAATACAGCCAGAGCCTTGTTCAGCTTTGCAACGGTGAACCGCTCATTTTGTTTAATTATTTTTTTCATTTTTAGATGATGTAAATAGTAATACGTTTCACATTATTGTATCTTATTATACAAAGCTGAGTGTATACCTATAGAACCTTTTTTGCGTGCACTTGCCATTTATTTACATGTAACAAACACTGCAGCTTTTTTTTTTTTTTTTTTTTTTTTTTTACCCTGTCATATCTGAACGAGTCTTAAAAGGTTAAAAAGCTTTTATTATTTTCAAAGTAAATACACTTTGGTGCTCTCTAAGATGTAATAAAATATGAAAACAAAAACACTGTTTTTTCCTTCATTCCAACTGGTTTTATTGAGTTGAAGTCTTAATTCGTTTTCCAATAAATAGACGTAGGCATACATGTAGTTTAACAATGGCACCTCAGGTC